>NEWO01000046.1:1815510-1871094 GCA_003013225.1 Phalaenopsis aphrodite
TTAAGATCTCTTCTCTCTTGCTCTCCTAGGCTTCACACCCTCTCTATTTATAAAAGCAAGAGAGTGGTAGGTGGGAGGTAGGTGGGAGGTAGGTGGCCGGTAGGTGGCCGGTAGGTGAGCGGTAGGTGAGATGTGGTAGGTGGCGGTGCCACATTACAAAATTTCCCTTTTACCTTAGTTCATTAATTGGGGGTCAAAATAACAGCACAATACCTTCATCACAGAGAAAAAATCTTAGTATGTCAATGTTCTAGATCTAGAGTAGAACGAGAAGGGCTTTGCATGGGAGGATTCTAAATGAGGGTATATATGTGCTTTAAAACCTCTTAACATACGATTCGTTGAAGTGAGGTTACACTGGATTTTGGAGATTAATGTAGTCATAAAGTTCTAATATTATGAACTAAGTAGTAAATAAGGACTTTTTGCTGCACATCTGTATATGTAAAGATATTCAATGGCAGTTATATATAAATTCCCTTAAGATATTATTCAATTCGGACATATTCTATGGAACATTTTTCAACTAATCATCAACTAATTTACTGAGCAGTAAATTCCAATGCCGGAACAAGTTCTACGAAAAACAAATGATTTTTAAAATTTTAAAATCACTGCATAGTGGAGAATCATTCATTGCTCATCCTCATAAAAGTACTAATTTTATTGAAAGGAAAAAAATGATAAAATCTTATGTTCATTAGTTTTATTTGCGTCAACAAACTAATGAAACAGAGAAGCAACAAGGCAAGCTACTAACGAGAAACAGTAATAACAGAGTAGAAGAAAGAAAACCTGAAAGGCAGCGTATACATGGAATTGGAAATGCTGTGCTACAGCAGCTCAAAAGGAGAACATAGCAGAACCCGAATAAATAGAAAAGGAAGAGATCCGAATTGTATTGGATGGCTTCGATCAATCCATGGAGTTATAATCCTGTGGCTGAGAGATGGAGCTGGAAATTAAGGTGCTATGTTGAGCTGCAGGTGCTTGTTTATCATCTCCCCCCCGCAAACTTATGAAGGATTCACATAAAGTCAGGCAATCGCGAAGTTTGTAAAATCTTTCGTGTAGTAAGGCTTTTGTGAAGATATAAACAGGTTGATCTTCAATAGAAATTCATTCTAACGAGATTTCCTTTGAGAAAATATGTTCACGAATAACGTGATAGTTGATTTCTATGTGCATTGTTATGCTATGGAAAACGGGGTTGTCAGCTATAGCCATGGCAGATGTGTTGTCACAAAGTATAATGGTAGGTATAGTTGTAGAATCTAGAGATGATGAAGAAGATGGCGAAGCCAGGTAACCTCGGTATTCGGCTTCAGTAGAGGAGCGAATAGCGGTGGGCTACTTTTTTATGTACCAGGAAATCAGGTTGGGGCCCAAAAAGGAACAGTAACCGGTGATGCAGTCCATGTGCCACTAGCAAAGCTGGAACCAGAGTATATGTGTAATGTAAGAGAACCTTGCTGAAGAGGACGGCCGAGGGTAAGAGTACCTTTGATATAATGAGCAGGCGCTTGAGCTATAGATAGTGAGCCAGTATCAGATGCTGTAGATGCTGAGAAAGGGTATTAACCGAAAACTGTATGTCTGGCGTCGTGATTGTGAGGTATTGTAATGAGCCAACAATTTGTTAAAGTGAGCAGGGTTGGAGAATGGTAGCAGCAAGTGAGTGGACTGCTTTTGGTGAGCTGACAAAGGATTGTTTTGAAGTTTGCAATCAGCCATACCAGCTTTATTTAAGATCTCCATGGCATAGGTGGCTTGAGAGAGATGAAAACCATATGGGGTGTGTTGAATTTGAATACCGAGAAAGGTAGAAACCGGTCCCCAGAGCTTCATGGAGAAGGTACTCCGCAATTTGTGGAGAAGTTTCTGTATCAAACTTTGATTATTTCCTGTCAATAAATATCATCGACATAGAAAAGAAGCTAAATGATAATCGAATTATGCCAGTAGATGAGAAGCGAAGAAAAGGTATCAAACCATTGGCAAGGTGCCTGCTTAATAAGAGTAGAGGCTTGCCTATTGAGATTACAAGAGGAAGAGAAGAGTGACAGTGGCGGGAATTCAGAAAATGATTTATTATCCTCCACTCCAGATTATACAAAACTTATCTATATATAGCTAAATGAGAAAGTACTAGAGATTGGTCTAGGCATAAACAAAATAGTACCATATGGGTCTAGAACCCTTACACAAGAGTAATGATACCATAAGATAAAGTTTAAGTGCTGCTAATACTCCCCTGCAAGCTGAAGGTTCTGGGTAGAACCATTAGCTTGGTTCGAAGATTCTGAAATTTACGCTCCGAAAGAGCTTTTTTATGAATGTCCGCCGGTTGATCTTAGGTTTGAATGTACTCAATTTGCACTTGCTTGTAGTTGATGTGGTCTCGTATGAAATAATAATCGATTTCTATGTGTTTTGCTCTTTCATGGAAGATCGGGTTGTTTGATATTGAGATAGCCAAAATTTTGTCACAATATAGAGTTCAGATGCTGAGGATGAATTCTTGAAGAAGACAACGTAGCCATATAACCTCTGTAGTGGTTTTAGCTAGCACTCGGTACCCTGCTTCAATTGATGACCATGTCAGAGTAGATTATTTCTTGACCATCGAAGAAATCAAAGTGCCTCCAAGAAAGGAACACACCCCAGTGGTTGAATTTCTTTCGAGTTAGTCTCTTGCCCAATCTGCATCGGCATAGGAGCGAAGAGTGAGATCCCCTGGGCTCAAATTCAGTCCAAAATGACTTGTGGCTTTGATATAGCGAAGTAGATGAGTGAGGAGTTTGTAGTGGGTTATGGTGGGAGAGTGCATATGTTGGCATAAAAGATTTACTGCATACACTATGTCGGGGCGAGTGACCATGGTATTGAGGGGATCCAGTCAATTGACGGTAACTTGCAGGATTGTGGAAAGGTGTGGTATCGATAGTGGAGGTCGATTGGGCGTAATGGGATAGGGGTGCTGAGAGGTGTACATTCTTGCATGCCTACCAAAGGAAGAAGTTGAATAACATACCTTTCTTAACTGAGGTGATAGTAGATGGCAGATTTGTGAACTTCAATGCCAAGAAAGTAGCCAATATGTCCAAGATGTTCAGCTCAAATGTGGTGGCCATCCTTTCGGTGAGCTTGATGATTGCCTTTGGATTGTTGCCGGTAATTAGGTTATCATCAACATAGATTATCAAAAAAATTTGTACACCAATTTGATGATATATGAGGAGAGATCGATCCGCTTTGCTGAAATTAAAACAATTAGCTAAGAAAAAACAATAAAATGTGATAAACCACTGTCTCAGAGCTTGTTTAAGCCCATATATGGATTTCTTGAGTATGCCGACATGATTCGTCAATTATGGATCTTGAAACCCCGGTGGTTGTTTCATATACACTTTTTCATTTAGATTACCATGCAGAAAAGCTTTCGAGAAGTTGAATTGTAAGATGTTTCAGCCGAGAGAGATAGAGCCATTGTAATGAGAACGCGAATAGTGGATAGTTTGGCAACCGAGCTAAACGTTTCATTGTAGTTAACACCAAATACTTGCTTGTTTCCTTGAGCAACTAAGCGTGCCTTGTAGCGCGTAATCTCACCACTTGAGTTTGTTTTAGTTGTATATGTCCATCGTGAGCCCAGATTGGGCTGATGTTCTGAGAGTGGAACTAAAATCCACGTTCCATTTCACTGAAGGTCTGTGAACTCTTTGGTTATGGTTGTTCTCCAGTGAGATAATTTAGAAGCTTGGTTGAAAGAAGTGGGATCAGGTGGATGCTGAATTTTATGTAATAGATTGAGTTTTTTAACTGGTTTGATGTTGAGAAATTAGGGCGAAGAAAAACAGAAATCGACACAAATTCATAAGAACACACAGAGATTTACAAGTTTCGGCAAAGATGTCTACATCTCCGGGAGCAGAGCGGCGACTTCCTTTTTAATATTCAAGATTCAGCTCTCGGAGTCTCAGAGACTCACCTAGGATTACAACCATGACATATATATAATTCTATAGTACAATATGTTTACTTAAATTACCCATGTATCAAAACGAGGAGTGTTGCCCCTGCACCCCCAACCCACATAATAAAACTCCCCCGATTGGACAAATCCTTCCGCTCCACTCTGCTCGCGGGCTCCGTCCTCTCTAGCATCTGCCTCATTTAAGGTATATGAGTCAAACTTAACAAATGTTCACCTTGGCGAATATCCAGCCCATTAGGAGAAATACATATACCCAACAAATCTCACCTTGGTGAATATCAAACCCCTTAGAAGAAATGCAAATGCTTGACAAATATCCACCTTAGAGAATATTCAACCCCTTAGGAGAAATTACATCATGAAGTTTCTTATGCATCAATGTGGGTTGGGCCCTTTTAAATAATCCCTTAATTAAGATTATTTAATTAAGTTTCCCTTAATTAAGTTTCCAAGAAAAAAAAATTTTCATTAATTAAGTTTCCAAGAAAAAAAGAATTTCCCTATATAAGTTTTCAAGAAAAAGGAATTTCCCTTAATTAAGTTTTCAAGAAAAAAAAATTTCTCTTAATTAAATTTTCCTTGATTAAACTTTCCCAAAAATCTTTTTCTTAACTTCTGAGAAGAGCTCCCCTTTCCTTCCAAAAAAGCTCCGCCTCCGCTTTCCTTCTAGAAAAACTTTTTTTTCCTTCCAAAAAAGCTCTGCTTTCCTTCTCAGCAAAAAACTCCATCTTCTAGAAAAGCTCCGCCTTAGTCAAGCCTTAATTGAGCCTCCAACAAAGATCTTCCTTAATTAAGCCTCCATCAATTATTTCCTTAATTAAGCCTCCAGCAATTATTTCCTTTCCAATTGCTTTTCCTAAATCCTGGAATATCTCCGAGCTAAATTTCCTTCTCTGCGGACTTTCCTTTTCCGCGTGAATTTCCTTTCCCGCATCCCTTCCAATTCTGCTCCTTCGCCGCTCCCTCGCGCCTGTTCGTGAAACTTCCTTCAGGAATGTCGTCGCAACCTTCTGTCCGAATTCTTGTTTGCGAACTGCCAAATTCACTGAATCCTAATCGAAGGGCCCCTCGTCTCTGTGTGTAGCTGAAGAAGCCCCTGTCTGACTCAGAAGATCGCCTCTGCCTGTAGCGGAAGAAGCCCGAATGCGCGATTCGCCTCTTTCGCGATCTTGTTCCTCGCCTCCCGCGATCGCGAACCACCGCACAACCGCAGAATCTGTCTTTGTCATCATCTGTGTCGTGAATCCTCGGTTGGGCAGAACCTTCGCCGAACTCCCGCGAGAATTCCTTCCCGCACGCGACTCGCGACTCTCAGATCTTGGTCGCGAACCTCCGAGCGAATATTCCTGCCGAAATTGAAACTGCCGCTAACCTTCTTCCTACGCCGACAATTTTTTCTTCTCTGCCCTTGAACCAGACTCTGATACCACTTGTTGAGAAATTAGGGCGAAGAAAAACAGGAATCGACACAAATCCATAAGAACACAGAGATTTACGAGTTTCGACAAAGATGCCTACATCTTCGGGAGCAGAGCAGCGACTTTCTTTTCAATATTCAGAAAAAAGTACAGAATACAAGATTCAGCTTTCGGAGTCTCAGAGACTCACCTAGAGTTACAACCAGGACATATATATAATTAAATAGTACAATATGTAATTACTTAAATTACACATGTACCAAACCGCAGGGTGTTGCCCCTGCACCCCCAACCCACATAATAAAACTCCCCGATTGGACAAATCCTTCCGCACCACTCCACTCGTGGGCTCTGCTCCTCTCCAGCATCTGTCTCATTTAAGGTATATGAGCCATACTTAGCATTTGAGGTGGCCTGTTTTAGCTAGTAGTCAAAGGTTGCAGTGATGGAGGAGCCGTTGTGATTTGTGGGATGAGTGGAGAGATAGTAGGACTAGAAGTTACGGTTGGTTCAGTTGTATGGGAGGAGGTACTGTGTTCTGTTCGGTTGATATGGAAGCAGTAACAGTGTTCTGTTTGGTTGGTATGGAAGAGGGAACAGTGGTTTGTTCGGTTGGTCAAGTTGTGGAGCGAATGGAGGGGGAAGTAGAATGTGTGTTTGATGTATACGGCTCATTTGAGTTGGCTGATGGGGAAGATGTCAGGAGTAGAAAATATGAATGAATATGGGTGGAAGTAGGTGGCTGACTTGGATGTGGAGTAGGATTGGGACTGAATGGGAATGTGTTTTCGTCAAAGACCATGTGTCTTGAGATAATAGTTTGTTTAGTATTAGGATTGTAGCATTTGTAGCTCTTACATTGGAGGGAGTAGCTAAGAAAAATGCATTGGACCGATCTCTGCTCAAGTTTGTGTCTAGTTCAAGGTTTTCGACATGGTAGCAAGCACAGTCAAAAACGCGAATATGGGTATATGCGGGTGAGATTTTATGAAGATGTTCATGAGAGATGTAATTGGTAGTTTTGGTGGGCATTCCATTAATAAGATGGGCAGCAGTGAGTAGAGCATCAACCCTAAATTGATATGGTGCATTGGCTTGGTGAAGAAGGGCACGAGTGGTTTCTATGAGATGTCGATGTTTTCGTTCCACCAACCCATTTTGTTCCGGTGTACAAGGACATGAATATTGGTGAAGAATTCTCTTTTGAGTAAGAAATAGATTGATAGTGTGGTTGTTATATTCTCCCCCACTGTCGGAGCGAAGAATTTTTATGGTTGTGTTGAATTGGCTTTTGTAACAAATCAATGAAATTTTTAGTAATTTGAGCTATTTGGGATTTTGAATGCATCAGAAATACCCAACAAACCGAGAACCATCATCAACAAAGGTAATGTAGTATATATATCCATGATAAAAAGAAATAGGGGAAGGACCCCATACATAACTATGAATGAGTTCTAGTAATTTCTAGTTTTTGTCATATAAACCATACAAATGACTGCTTATGACTTTTAGTAAGTTGGCAAATACTACAAAAACTTGGAGTTGTAGGAAAATGTAGAAGTTTTCAGTTGGAGATTGTAGAGACAATGTCTAGATCAGAATGACCCAACCCTCTATGCCATAACTTGGAGTAGTGAGCCTTGGAGATAAAAGTAGTAAATGCTTGTGGTAAATTTGTGGATGAGAGAATGGTGCAGAGAACATTAGAACTGGATCCCCGAAGAAGAAGCTTGTGGGTTTGTGGATCAGAAATGGAAAATCTCGAGTGGTCAAATGAAACAATAATATTGTTGTCTTGAGTGAACTTATGAACTGATTGTAGGTTGGGAGAGAGTAAAGGTGTGTGATGTAATTGATATAGTTTTAGCTTAGGGTTGGGGGTAAGAAGAATACCATCTCCCTTGTGTTGAATCAAAACTGTTTGGCAATTGACAACAAGAACTTGGTCGGCGCCCATGTATGGAGTAGTGGTTTATAGATTGTTTAGATCTGACGTGAAGTGTGTCGTTGCACCTGAATCAAGAATCCATTCCTTGGAGGTTGTCGTCATTGCTTGTGTAGGGGCGGTGGTGTAGTCAAGCTTGGTACGATGCCAACAAGTG
Source organism: Phalaenopsis aphrodite (assembly GCA_003013225.1). Taxonomy (NCBI): domain Eukaryota; kingdom Viridiplantae; phylum Streptophyta; class Magnoliopsida; order Asparagales; family Orchidaceae; genus Phalaenopsis; species Phalaenopsis aphrodite. The sequence goes on from NEWO01000046.1 coordinate 1,823,031, forward strand.
GATGTTGAGTGTTTTTGACCTCATTTTGAGGTCATTATTCTTTTCCTTAGGATCCTAGGATCTAGCTCTAGGGGTTCCTATTGACTATCTTAGAAAAACTAGTATTGGAATTCATTCTCTTAGAAATTCCAACCACTTCTTATTTCTCTTGTGATGTCTTGTATCGATGATCTCAAAATCATTGTCGTATGGACGAGTGGTAAAGGACTATCATGTGGAGACTCAGGGTGAAGCTCCTAATAGGATCTCAAGGCCAAAGAAAATCTCTTCAGGACTTTTTCATCATACACACACACAAAATGCACAAACTTCATTGAGTTGCGCAATGTCGGACTAGAATAGAGCTTTGAGGATGGGTGAAAATGCAAACTTCCTTAAACGACATCCGACGATAAAATGAATTGCACCAAAGCGTCCAGGACATCAATTTTAGCTAGGAAAGACACTCATATTGTCATAATTCCACACACAAGCCAGTTGCACGCAAATCGATAAATTTGTCAAAATGACCTTCGACGATGAAACGGACTACACCAACGCGTCTGGAACATCAGAATTACTTAGAAAGAACATTCATTTTGTTATGCTGCGACGCACGAATAAAAAGTACAAATAAAATTTTTATTTTTGAAAACACTATTTACCCGCTTTCCCACACACTTAGCCCCAATTCAATCCCACGGCTCGACCAGCCGCTCGGCTCACCCCCTTCTCATGCCCTAAGCTCCCTTGGATGTTCCACGCGGCGATCTCCCTCTCTCTCGACTCTTCTCCTTCCTCGCATGGCCGCTCGACCTCTCGACTCTCCAATCGTCGGAGCTCAGCTGGCCGACCCTTTTTCTCGAGGCTTTACTTTCTCCTCCTTTATGGTGACAATTCACTCCCGTTATTTGATTCGATCACCTTAGGGCTGGTAGGTGGTTGTCCCCCTCTTATCTCTGCCTATAAAAGGACTTTTTAGAATGTTGTTTTGGGTTGTTGAAAACTTTAAGAGGGAAAGGAAGGCTGAGATTGTTTTGTTAGTTGCTGTTTAAGGATCTTAGGGGGAGGCTCTGCCAAAATTCTTTCTCGGCTAGGTTCTTGTGTGCTTGAGTGTTTGTTGGTTGCTGTTTCTCGAAGCTTTTAGGATGAGGGTTTCTGTAGGAGGTGTTTTCTTGAATTTGTCTTACAATTTTTGCTTTAAGTCTGCATTAAAAAGGTATTCTTCTTTCTCCTTCTTTCTGCAAGCATTCAAAGGAGATATCTGATTACCCTACTCTCATGCCTTGGTTTTGATATATAAGAGTAATTTTGGCAATTTTGTTTTGATGATTGACATGAGTAATATTTCTAATCTCTGTCGTTTGGAATTACTCATGAATGCATGTTCTTTCTAATGCACCTGGAATTGGGAAATCAAGGTTACTTTAAGATTTATTTGAGCTTAGCATCAAGAATGAGAATGGCTATATGATCTATGAGCTGGAACATAATCCATGTGGCTGCCTTTTTTTTTTTTTGCTTGAATTGCATGTTGGGTGGTTTTTCTTTCAAAGTTATTAGGCGTCTATTTGGAGATCTCAGTTTTACTCTATAATGTTATTTGAAATACATGCTAAATGAAATGTTGGTTTGAGATTTGATTCTTAATCTCTCTATTATTGGCACCCTTGTTCAAATATATGTTGGAATTCATTTATGTTTATTCGTTCCCTGTTACTTGTTATTATTTGAAGCATATGTTGGGTATAAAACTTTGAAATATAAGGCTACAAGAGATTTGAATTTGATAGCTTTATTTTGACCCATTTATTGGGCTCGGTTTTCTTTAGATTTTTTTGGGTTGAATATCAGCTGGAAATTTAGTTCTATTTTCCTCATTTGGTGGGCTCTGTTTTGGATGGATTTTAGCTGGAAGTGCTATTTTTTTTATGTATTGGACTCGTTTTGGCTCAAAAATTTATTTGTTGTTGGCTCTCTTTTGATGGGATTAGTTGAGCTAAAACTGTGTTTCGGTTTGCCCCTGTGTTGGGCTCGGTTTAACCTTGTGTTGGACTCGGTATGCCCCTGTGTTGGGCTCGATTTGTCCCTTATATTGTGCTCGGTTTGGCTCCTTTTGGGTTGTGTTTTGGCTGGAATTCCTTTCTGTTTTAGCCCCTTTGGTGGACTCGATTTAGCCCTTTGTTGGGCTCGGTTTGGTCAGAAGTTTTTCATATAACGTTCCTTCTGAGATTTTTATTGGTAATCAAGTTTGTCATCCCAAAATTCATGATTTCAATATCTACTTCTATATGGAAATGTTTGATATAAATGGATCAATTCACTATCATGTCTTGCTCAATGAAATAGCTTTAATCTAGATAGTTTATGTGAGTTTGTCCATTCATTCTCTTATGTAAATCAAAGTAGTACAATGGTGATATTTGTGGTGACTTTCCCTTTGCTGTGAGCCGGTTTAGTGGTTTTGGTCTGCTGCCTTTATCCGTGAGCATCCTAGTTGATTTCCCTTTTGTCCTGTTTGGCTGTTCTTTGTTGCCCCCATTCAAACAGTGTTGGAATCTGTTTAGATCTTAAAGAATTTAATTTCAGATGTTTGGTTTTATCTCTTGATATTTCCTCTATTCAAATATATGTTGGAGCTCATTTTAATACTTTAAGAAGTCTATTTTGTGGTTCAATTTTGGCTCCCAATTATGGATGTCTCTGTTTGAAACATACGAAGGTGATTTTATTTGATTTTTGGGGCTCTGTGTTGCTCCCCTTGGCTGTCCCTGGCCGTGCACCTCCATATCTTGAATTCTTTGATTCTTTGTTACTTGTTCCTACCCAGGAGCATCTAATTGTGATTTCACTTCTATTGGGCTCGGTTTGCCCTTTTGGCTGTTACCCCTGCTTGAATAGGAGTTAATAACTTCTCTGGATGTTCCTGGTTGTGAACATTTCGTGTAGTTCCTTCTGTTCTGGTTTGCCCTTTTGGTTGTTACCCCTGCTTGAGTATTTGGCCAAATGTACTATTTTGGGGCTGAGTTGAGTCTTTTATGTTGTATCTACCTGTGATCCTATTATGGTTTTAATTTGGGCTCGGCTGGCCCTCCTTGGTGCCTTCGCCCGCGAGCTTGATGGTTGATTCCCTCTCTATGATCTTGATCCCTCCTTGGTGCCTCGACCCATGAGCTGAACCTGGACGAGCTTCTCCTGTTACCCCTACCCGTGAGCCTATTTTGGGTGGTTCTCCTTGCTACCCCGGCCACGAGTGTTTATGTGCAAACTTTTGGAAGAAATGGGGTTACGTGGCATGGGAATTTTTTTAAATTTAATACGAATGTGAATATTTTGATTGGTGAAATAAAATTTGTCAATTCTTAATGTTTAAAAGAATTCAAAATGTTCTTTTGCAAGGAACGATCTATTAAATGTTTGGAAAAGATATCCTTTTTGGGTTGATCCATTTATAAAAGTTAAGAAAATGATATCCTTCTTGGATTGATTCAAGGATCTTGGACCCTCCTTTTCAGATCTTTTCGTTAGTTGATTCACCTTTCGTCTTTTCAATCTTTTGGGTGGATCAGTTCCTCATTTCTCTCATCTCAATTTTTATTTTTTTTTCCTTGCTTCTTGGTTTGATTTTCGGTGCTTATGTCTGACACATAAGTGCTCATATATAGTCTTTTGTTATATATGAAACCATCAAGTAAGGTCGCAAGTAGGTCAGTTTTGTTTTGGGGCTTAAGGCGATGATGACAAAGGCAAACCAGTGGTAGAGCGGAATGATATTTCATCATACGATATCAAGGCCCAATCCCGAGACCTGATAACTGTAGGATGATAGTATCATCCACCGACATAAAACTAGCGGGGGACCCGTACCTTCTTAGTTTGATGGCGGTCCTACACCCGACGACGCGATCGACTCGTGGACAACCATAATTTTCAAAACTGATAAGAACATATACAACATTTATAAAAAATATTTTCACTACAAAATTGATACAACTTCCTTTTTGTATGTCTGAAATCCATGTGCATGCTAAAATATAAATTTTAAAAATCACAACTTGGTTGTCCACTTGTTGATTACCGATACCGGACTAAGGAGTACCCTCCTAAGTTAGGTTTAGTAGGACACCCTTCTAGTTGAGTGGCGGGCTCTATACATTCGGGTGACCGATAGTAGTCTTCGACGTCTCTCGAGTACAAATATATTATATTTGAGCCTAGCCCCGACCTGAGTGCTTGCGGTCCCATCTTTCGTATTTTTCGTATGTTTTATTAGAATTTTTTGGGCAAAGCACTCGTGGTCATTTTTCCGGAATATTCTCGAGATTTTGATAATTTTCTTGGAATTGTCATTTGTTGATTTTTCCCGAGTATTCCGTCGTGGGTCATTTTGTCGACTTTCTCGAGTTTTCCAGGCAATGTTTCTTTTGTTTATACAGTATATACTGGCTTGCTTAAAGGAGCAGCAGACCTCCCAAATATACAGGTTGGATTTACATTACAACATTTTATTTTACAGCATATTGTACTGTCCTTTCTCTTTTATGTCGCACATTCTACTGTTCTTTTCTTTTATATTGCATGTTTTATTGTTCTTATACATAATATACCTTAGTATAGGAAAACCTAATGATTACATGTACCCTTAAAAAACTAATATCAAACTCGAAGGTGCTACGACGGGGAGCGTGGAGCGAACACCGTGGGCAATACGATGAGGACATTCAGAAGAGCATCGTCAAAACAAATTCACATCACTAAGCCCTTTTCTTAGTTTTAAATAACAACCCATAGGATATAAAGTTGGTTTGCCTAGCGCAGTGTAAACCCTCACATATCATCTTTAGGCTTTTGCGCATCCCTGTTGTGCAATTATAAGTCCTGACACTTTAAGATTCTGAAATTACTGTACGATACAGTGTAAATCCTCCAATCTTTTTAGGTCATTTGCACGATCAAATATCGTGCGAATATAAGTCTTAAATTCTAAATAAATTGTAGGATTAAACATTAAACAACATCATTTCAAAAATATAAAGCTAAACAATAGGATAGTTGGGAGGTCACCGGGGTTCTTCTTGGATCCGTGATATCCCCTACTCTTCATTCCTTTGGATTCCTTAAAAATAATTGTTTCTATTTAGGCACTTCCAATTTGATTTTCCCATATCCAATCTTAAAAACCTAAACTTTGAAATCTGGAAGGTAAAACCACTGATCTTAATCGAGAGTTTTTTTAAGTAATCCTGGTTATTTAAGATGTAATTAACTATAGGGGTTTGACTCTATAAGGAACTTGGAACCCAGATAAAATAAACTCTATCTAATCCTCGTATTAGGTAGAGGAACTTGTTAGCCTCATATAAAATATTTAGCATACCAAACGGATGTCACAAATTCTTTAATTTAGGTGAGTGAACCTACTACAAGTGATATGTTCATTCTTCGAGATAAATGTATTACTTGTGGTATCGTGCTTGTCACCCAAACCATCTAAAATGTGAGATTCGTTTTGTCTCATCTATTTCAAAAATCAAAAAAAAAAATCACCTATTTATATTAAAACTATTTTCATAATTTACAAAAACTATCTCTTTTCCAAAAATAAAAAAATAATAATAATAATAATAAAACGGCCAACAAGTGTCCCGATTTGTTGCAAATTTGGCAAGTAACATTTAATCAAGTTGATTGCCGATCTCCCTTGGTTCCATTTTAAGGGCCTCCACGTTGATTGGCATAGTTGTTTTTGCCTTCACCTTTGTTATGAGCAGGAGCTCTCCCACGAGATGCTTGAAGTGCCATTTTGGAATTGATTGAGGTGAGATTCTTGGTGTTTTCAGCTTGAATGTGGATTTCCTCGCTGCATAGCAAGGAATATAGATCTTCAGGTGATATGGGATGAAGCATTGTTCTAATAGAGGTTAAAGAATTTATAGGTTGGGGGCAGACCACTCAATATGTATAAAATGATGTCTTCCTGATCTAGGTCCAACCGCTTGTATTTGATCCACCAAATTTCTGATTGTTGAGAGGTATTTTTACATTGTACAATTCTTCATAGAGATGTGTGTAGTTCGTTCTTTAGCTGAATAACCCTTGATCGATTTGTGGGCTGTAGGCGGCGCTCAAGGGTCGTCCATGTTTCTGATGTTGATTTGAAATGTAGAATATGAGGCAGTACCATGGGAGATATGGTTGAATAGAGATATGCTGTAAAATTCTGATCAATGAGGTTCCATAGCTGAAATTGCTGGTTCTCGGATCTGAAATCCCCGTCTTCAATCGGTTGAGGTTGACATTTGCAGCTGCCATCCAGAAAGCCCACAAATCCATTTGCAATGAAGATTTTTAGGACTTGAGCTCTCCGGATGTGATAGTTTTCTGTGCTGAGCTGATTTAGAGTGAGATGTTTAAGGTGGAATGTGGATGGTTGGGGCGGTGAGAATAAAGGATTGGGAATCAGATATCATGGATTCATTCAATTACAGAGATTGTGAAAGGAAAATCTGCGTTTCCGATTCAGAGAGAAACAGCTCTTTTGATTGACGAGGTGAGGGAGAGATCTTACTGCAAAGGATGCTATCTACTACTGGAGCAAACAAAAAATTGGGGAGAGGTCAGTTACGGAAGCTAGCTTTGATACCATAAGAGCAGAGGCGTACCTGTTGAAACTGCAGGAAGAAGAGAAGAGAGACACTGGCGGGAATTCAGAAAATGATTTATTATCCTGCGCTCCAGTAGTACATGAGAGAGTTCAACAGATGGGTATAGGCATAACCAAAATAGTACCATATGGGTCTAGCATTCTTGGGGACCACACAAGAGTAATAATACCATAAGATAGAGGTTAAGTGCTGCTAATACTTAAGACCATAGAGGGATTCTGAAGATAACACACATGATGTGGATAAGTAGGAGCAGAGTATCCCGGTGGTTGACGCATGAAAATGAAATTGTTGAGCGTGCCCTGAAAAAATGTGTTTGAAACATCCATTTGAAGAACTTGCCACCGATGATGGAGAGTAACAATGAGAAGCGCTCTAATAGTTGGTAACTTGGCCAATGAACTGAAAGTTTAAGTGTAATCGATACCATATTCCTGTTTGAACCTTGAACCACAAGTCATGCCTTGTAACGAACTATGGAACCATCAAAATTTTGTTTGATTTTGAATTTCCATTTGCTGCCCAAAACTGGTTGATCAGTTTGAGGAGGAACAAGAACCCATGTGTGCTGAGCTTGAAGGGCTGCAATTTGTCATCCATGGCAAGTTGCCAATGAGGAGACTTGGCTGCTTGTTTGTAGGTAAGAGGTTCAGTTTCAGGTTGAGAGAAATGTAAAAGATCAAAGATCTTCTTGGCTGTAAGAGAATCTGTTTTTGATCTTGTTACCATGGGATGAGATAGAGAAATCTGAGAAGTGGATTGGGAGACATGAGGGGAATCTGCTGGTTGTATCGAAGCTGAAGTGGAATCTGGAATAGGTTCGGCAAATTGTATAGGAGGGAGGAGTGGTGCAGAATGATCGGAGGTTTCAGTTGGATGAAGAGAGGACTGGGTGGGATGCAATGCAGAACTTGGCGGTGGAGCTGCGTTGAGAGAAAAGTAGTTGGGAAGCAGTGCGAAAGGTTGAGGGTTGTAGATGAGGATAGTAGAGTTTAAAGTTCATTAAAGGTAACATGGCATGAGATGTAAATCCTGTCGGCGATAAGAGTGGGTTGGGGCTGCTTGACCGATCCATCAAAGAACCCTATAAATCCATTTGCCTTCACAATTTTGAGAATATGGGATCTCCAAATAAGATAATTATGCGTGGAAAAGGTAGTGGTGACTACAGATTTTATTTTGGACATAAAAAATTTCAAGGAGGGAGGGATCGCGGCATATGCAAATTGGAGAGACACCATCGGTGTGTGGGCATTTGATCCCTTTTACTCTATCGTTCACATTTCCCCTTTATAGAAACAACAAGATGTAGCTCTCACGAGCCTATTTTCCAATCTAGAGCACAAATTCTTGGAAAAAATACAAGCAAATATAGGATAAAATATAACTTAAGAGGCAGAATCATATTATAGTGGACACAAGTTAACAAAATGACATAAAACAAATTAAATACCTTCGTTATCAAATGAGATGACTAACAGCAAACAAAATTATCTGCGGCAAAAACCTGATAGAAGAGACACCTTCCTTTTTCAGACCCATTCACAGGTAAGGCTTTCCAAGCTTGATAAGCATTATGCATTCATGAGAATGTTTTCAGCTAAGAAAAGCAACAACAATAACAACAAGCCTTTATCCCATTGAGTGGGGTCGGCTACATGAATTCTATTTTTCCATTGCATCCTATTGAGTGTCATATTTTCATTTAATTCTAATAAATTAAGATCATTTTTTATACAACATGCCCAAGTCATTTTAGGTCTACCTCTGTCTTTCTTAACATAAGTCGAATCTGAAACAACTATTCTCCTGACAGGATCATCAGATGGTTGACGTTTAATTTGACCAAATCATCTAAGATGACTCTCTAATTTTGTCCGCCGTTAGAGATACACCAACCCTCTCACAGATATAATTATTTCGCATTTTATCTCTAAGTGTAAAGTCACTCGTCCACCTAAGAATTCTCATCTCAACAACACTTAACTTAGTTTTATGCTTCTCTTTTAAAGGCAAACATTATGCTTCATAGAGCATTGCAGGTTTCACCATGATTTTATAAAATTTTCCTTTCTGTCTGAGCGGTACTTTTCTATCACACAAGAGTCCCAATGCATTCCACCACTTCAACCAACCAACTTGAATTCTACTAATAACATCCCCATCTATATAACCATTACATTGAACAATAGACCTGAGATATCTAAAGCGTTCACACTATTTAATGATTTGATCATCATAATTACAACTCTGCCACTAGAGCTACTACTACTACACTCCATGTATTCAATTTTACTTCTACTCAAACGAAATGATTATGGATGAAAAATCAATAATTGAAAAGAAATCAAAAAGTAGTAGAAAACTGGCTGTATGATCTAATCTGGAATAATTTTTTTCATTGTGAAATAAACAAAACCTATGCTGACACAGTTAACAAAAAAGAAGAAAAAGAAAAAACAAACAACCATGCAAAAAACACAAGAATTTAATATTGGTTCACTAGATTGATGCCTATATCTTGTTGCAGCGACTGCATATTTCACTATAGATTGTGAAGAATTGCAACCTAATCTCTGTCAAACATAAATTCAGCCCAACTTATAAAGAAAAGTCTAATTTTACCTGATCAGACTATGATTAAGTCTGTGTAACATATTTTCTTCATAGAGCAATAAAGGTTACAGGTTCCACAACTTAACATTTCCTTTCTAGGTAAGATTAGCATTTGCTAAATAAAGTTTCAAGTATCAAGTGTAAATTTGCTCTTCTGCGCTCAAAATCACATCAATTTCAAAGTTGAAACAGTAAATAAAAACCTATTAGCTTCTCTACAACAACAAAAATGAATGAATCTGTTCTTTGTTCTGTTTAGAACAGCCCTAGAAGAGCAATTAAATGGATCTGGGGCATAAGTTCCAGATCAAAGAAATGTTAATCCCTCTGAAGTTTGGATGCACCCATCATTACAGTGTGATGTTCCAATGGGGAACCGAAGTGCCTTTGCAGTTCCATAAATCTTTCCATATCAAAATTTTTCTTCTGAAACAGCTTTCGTTGTCTTGACAGAAACAGCCTCTTCATCAGGTCCTGATATGTTGGATCCTTCGAAGTAAATAGAAAATAAGCATAGCCAACAAGGATTCCTGCTGCGGTGGTGAAGAATGCTACAGGCTCCATCACATCCCAAGAGAACTCCCAGAAGGTGAGCCTAAAGAACAGAACAACCTGTCCAATGGAGAACCCCAGCCCCGACCACAGAATGCAGCGAACTTGTTTGTGTGCGAGCAGATCAATCTCTTCCTTCTTTTTCTGCAACTTATTTAGCTCTTCAAGCCAAGGATCACTCTCAGGAGAAGAAAGAAGGGGGACTGCCCTTCTTATCAGATCCAAAACCTAAAACAACATTGGAGAGTGATATGAGTCAATTTTAAATTTTGTAGTTCGACACTTCGAATAATTTCTGAAATTTCTAAAGTAGTTACAGAGGTGAACGTTAAACTAACAACAAATAAATAAATGTTCAAACGTATATCTCAAACCAAACTATAGTCCTTAGGTCATTCTTCAATGCCTATTAATAATTGACTAAAAAAGTTTCATTTTTGTATGAATACCAATCAACAAATGGATTAAAAAATGCAGAGGAATTAAACATGTCGAAACACTATACAACAACACATTGGGTTTGTTTGGGACAGCTGCAACTATTTGAAGAAATAGCTGTGAAGCTGCTACAGAATAAGATAATGTTCAAAAAACTGTGTTGATTATTACAAAACATAATTTTTTTGAAAAATTCAGATAGCGGCTTTCTAGTAGCCACCGCAAGTAGCAAGATTTGGTGGCAAAATGCAGCTTTAAGCTATAACTTCTTGAAAAAGAAGACAAAACACAGTTTTATCAAACCAAAAAAATTGTGGTGCAGCAAAGCCCTGCCGCCCCAAACACACCCTAAAAGCTTTGCTTATTTAAAAACTTGTTGAGGTTAGCACAGTGGTATTTTTGCGAGATAGTGAAAATTTAAGAGCGTATGAGCATGACTAATTGCACGCTAAAAACATATTATATGAAGATTTGATTAGCATGAATGAAAATCCCTTTATATTTCTATAGATCATGTGATGGAATTAGCTGTATTATTTCTCAATCATAAAATATAAATTTCATTAATAAGAAAGGATTCATGGCCCAGTTGCTGAAGAATGTCGTTTCTCCAAAATTACAAGTTAAGCCATATAGTTTATGAATTATCACTGACTAGTCCCACCCAAAATATTAAAAAAAAAAATTACACTTCCTCCTAAAACTTGGCCAGTCAGTTGGTATGGCTCTAATCTTTCTAGACTGATATGTCTGACACAATAGCACTGATAGAACTAAAATCAAGTTAATTTATACTTTTGCACCTCTACTAACATTGCCAAGTGTAAGGGATCCAACTAAGCTTCTCTCCGGAATATGATATGATTTGATGCATGTACATAACATACTAAAAAAACAATTAGCCAGCAAATGATCAAACTTTTACAAAGCAAAATATTGAAAAACAAAATAAAAAATAGGTCATGAGCATGTTAAAGAAATGTTATAAAGAGCTTAAGAAGTTATGTTCAACATTGCTCAATCAACTACGTAAATGAATAAATTAGTTGTAATTGTGTAAAGTACAAGTTGACCATAAATTATGTGATTTGCTTACACCCCTATAAATTCAAAGTAATCATGCAATTGCTCATTTACTGCAAGCAACAAAGCTCTTAAAGAAGAAACGAAATAGAAATTTTGATCACTCCTGACATAGATCATACACAAAAATTTGAACTCAAACTTTGTTCATGTATATTGCAAGTAGCAGAGTTCTTGAAACAAGAAATAAAACACTATATTTAATGAGCATAAGAAATGAAACAAAATCATGTGCATTCTCAACTTGCCAAGCACGAAAATAGATAAAATAGCAAATATAAATATGGTATTTAACAAATTTCAAAAGTCAAAACTGCAAAAACTTATAGAAAATCAACTAAATGAAGGAAGAGATAAGAAAGGAGTGGCTCCTACGATCAGCATGTATGCAAACAGACAGAACCAAAGATGTCAATAGCACTAAATGATGAGTTAAATATTCATTAATTATATTATGGTTGTATAACATAGAAATTTTCTATAAGCCAATAATTTAATGCACGTGAGAAACATGACATGAATATTCAACAAAATAATAAATAATAAAAAACATAATTCACAACGAAGGCCCTGTAAAAATTGCTCCTCTTAAAGTTTTTTCTTGGGCAATGTCAGAGGTCGCTTTGAACACGTTTATTGCTCTAAAAAACTGTGACTTCAAGATATCTGCCCTACCTTACTCTGTCAGCAAAGATGAACAAATTTAACCGGGGCTCCAAAAATAGACACCCGTATAGTAAGAATCTCCAGCAAAGCTTCATCCCGCTCCAGTAGTTCCCACAGGCACAAACATTAAAAAGCCTAATTTCTTACTTGAACAAACAATTAGAACCAATAATCGACATACTATAAGACTTAACTAGAGCTCACATACTCTTTTCTTACGAAGTTCATTAAACCCAAAATTTCCTAAAAAATCAAAACCTAACCTCAAACCGACTTTTACTGCTAATAATCACAAACCATGTATAAAAGAATGATCTAAATTAAATTTATTATGCAGAACCTACCTTTTCAGGATGGAGATAAACTTGATCTCGAAACAGCAGCACCACCCCGGCCTCATCCAAAACTCTAGCAAACGCCTTCGCCTCCTCCTTATTCCGCGCCACCCCCACACCCTCGCAAGCCTCAAGCAGCTTCGAGTATCCAATCACCTCCTCGCTTTCCATTTCAAGCCTTCTCTTGAACGCCTCAACGTTCGCCAGTTTCATCAGCCTCTTTGCTTCAGCAATCGTCATCGATTCTTCATCGCCGACCCCTTCTACGGATGAGGAGGCCGAGGAAGAAAGGTGGGCACACGGTCGGGTTGGCCGAGGCTGAGAGTGCTGGTTGGGCCACGGCCACAGGGTGGGTAAGCCTGTTTGAACTCCGGCGATAGATCGCCTGAGAAGACGGGAATTCAGTGGCAATCTCCACATCGTTGCTGGGTTTTCGTGTGAGAATTTTGAAGCAGAATTGAGGGAGACAGAAGTGGAGAAGGGGGCAGATTTGAAGGGCCGAGTGCGGCGACGGGGAGCCCCGTAACGGTCGTCAGTTTTGAAAGGTACATAACGGCGTAATGGTTACTAGACCATAGCTCAAGTTGACCGCCGTTTTTCCGCGTGCTCTGCACCGATTTTTAGATATTTCATATGAAAGGAAATTAGGAGAGGGCATTTATTTGTGTTGGTGTGAAATGATTAATTAAGAGTTTTTAATTTTATTATATTCATTTATTAATAATATTGCTTCTAAATACTTTTAGTTTATATACTTTTTTTTACTATAATATGTATTCATTATTGTATAGTTTTCACTTATTTTATATAAATATATGTGTTTTTATTGAGGCTATTATAATTGTTTATGATTTTTAACATACCCTTAGAGTTATCAACGATTTTAGTTGATGTTGGTGATCTCTTTTCTTCTAGCTTATGTTGATATGTGTTTAGGAGTGATCAATTTTGGATCTAACTCTCGAACACTTTTCATACTTTACATCATCTTATTTATGTCCTGGTATTTTTGTTTATCCTATATTTATTTATTATTTTTTTTTGACTCACCTAACACTGCCATTTCAATGGTACTTTTATCACATCTTTTAATCACTCCCAATCTTGGTTGGCTTCATAATCATTATTAGTTTGACATTTGTGTTGTTTGATATTTTAATCTTTTTCGAAAAATGCACAAACTAACATTTGCATCAACTCATATAACTTTTTTTATGCTTCCAATACATTCAATGCCTAATTGGCGAGATACTTTTAAAATTCCATTGTTTCTGCTATCAATACAACTTCCAAATTATAAGTTTTCGTCTTTACCTAAATAGAAGTAGCTCTCTAGGAAAAGCCAAATCTTCACTCAATTGGCGGTAAATGCCTTGTTCTTATTTTTGGCTAAGCCGCTATGATGATTTTGTCACCTTTAACCTTTGCAATGCTTGGTGGAGCATCAATATCTTTAAAGTTTTTCTTTTCTTATAAATTTTGTTCAAACACTGATCTCCTATCAATAATTTCATGAAGTTGTTAAAAAACTCTTAGTTTTGTTGGGATAGAAACTTGAGATTTGATCGATTTACAATCAAAATCACAACACACGAATTAAAGAAATTTGGAACAATAAATTGAACAGAAGTGCACAACAAAAAAATTCAGAAAAAGCACACAAATATTTAACCTGGAGAAACCCATGAAAGAGAAAAAATTGTGGAGACAAACCACAAAAGAAATTTGTTAATGAAAGGAGAATAATACAAAGTTGCCCATTAAGATCCACTCTTTGCACCACTAAAATTACAACAATTCAGGCTTCTTCGTCTCTTTATTGCACACAAGAAATCACTTGTCTAACTCCACCCTTTTCCCACGGATACCACTCCACACCTATTACTCACTGTCAAGAATACACTATGACAATGTTTGAATTTTTTGTGAAATAAGGGCTTAAATCCCTAACTACATACAAACTGCTCCTAATGTCATAGCACCACTCTCGAGCACTGGCTTTCCTCTCGTTCAGGTTAAATTAAAGGAAGATTGGGCCCCCTTTGGTGCAGGACTTCCGATCACTCTATTTGTGAACCTGAAACGAGCAAAAGCACAACACAAACTCCATGCACTTGGTGCTTAGGCGCCCTACCTGGTGTATAAGTGCCAATTAGGGAACAAGGGCTTCCAATCATCTGGATCAGAACACTGGGTTTCCTTATGTAGAAGTTGGAAAACTTTGTGGGCTTCATTTGATATGCAAATAAGCTCCACATTTAATATCACTTAAGAGACTAATTGAACCTCAAAACCTCTCATCCCCATCTATGTCTTTATCTATACCATATTAATAGTCTTGTGCATAGTGTGGCTCACCTCCGGTCTCAACCTTTTTCGACTCCAGCTGAAGCCAAACATTGCTTTAGCTTCTCAATAATCACCACCATAGTCAACATATTTGTAGTATTATGAGTTGTATGTATCTTTCCAAGAATAATTGCCCATCTCTTAGAAGAGAATGAATAAATTGATACCCCAGCTGAATGTATTTTATCCTATTATGAAAGTGGAATTTTTTGTAGGGTGAATCACTCATACTGTCACTATGAAGCTTTATAATACCTTGCTTGTTGCCTAGTTTTTTTTAAAAAAAATTGTAGCCAAATTATTTCCTTGCTAGCCTCAATGATAGCAATATATTTGGCTTTCATAGTTGAAAATGCATAATTCTTTTGTCGACTGGAAACTCAACTCACTGATATGTTTCCCAAAGAGAAGATATATTATATTGTGCATCTTCTACCATCCATATGCCCTGTCTGATCTAAATCGATATATCCTTGTAGATCATTCCCTATATGTCCAAAATAAAGTGTCATGTTGATTGTTCCCATCAAATATTTAAGAATTCACTTCACCGTTTGATGGTTATAAAAAATGTGATAATATATGTTTTATTTAATTTGTTTTTATGTTATTTTACACATTTGGAAGATATTTACGATGTGTTTTGTAGGATTAAATGTTGTAGATTTATCGGAGCTGAAGAACCAAAAAAAAAGTTGGGATCAATGCCTAGGTGCCAGAGTCAAGCGCTTAGGCACCCAAGTAGCTCAAACTCATCCAAAGTACAAAGAAGGCAGGAAGTGGACATTACAATAATAGTGCATTGGCACTGCAGGCTTAGCACTTAGGTGCTACATTCAGGTGCATAGGCGCCCAAAGCCATAAAACAACAACTTGAGTAGCTAAAAAGTAGGCGCCATGACTACAACGCCTAGGCGCCAATGACCAGTGCCTAGGCAACACATACTAGCGCATAGGCATTAGTTCACATTTTTTGTTGGTTGGAGTGGTTCACTGATGTGAATTCACGGTGGAAGTTTTAAAAGTATACTTTAGTCAATTTCAAGGGAGACTCAAAACATTTTGGAGCGCACTGCAGAGGAGAATAAGCCAAAGCAACATGATTTCAGTGCAAGTTAGTGAAGTGAGGTAAAAAAAAAAGAGAATTTTGAGTGTGCATTTCTATTTTGCACTTTTAAAATTTTTTATTCAGAGAATAACTAGATATAAGTTTGCAAATCTTTGAGTATATTCATTAGGTTTTATCTTTTAAACTCTTTTCTTTTCAATCTCCTTTTAATGAAATATTGATGTTGTTGTTTAGAAGCATGGTTTGCGAGTAGATTTTTCTTTCTCTTTTAAATTGGTGATGTAGGAATGCTAAGTTTGGATTTTTGTAGTTATTTTCATTATAATCTGTATTAGGTGGTGATTTAACCTTCTATTATTCATTTACATTCATCATGACTAGTTGGGTTGTTAAAACATGTTGTGAACTTCAAGGTTTGGAATAATCCTTATGATAACAACTGTTTTAAACAACATTAATTTTAGAGAATAGGAATATTGCCTCTAGATTACTGTAATCCTTTAGGAAAAAAAAAATGGAATCATGTGCTAAACACTTGTTTAAGGGAACTAATCACGTATGTTTGTTGAATCTTCTTAGATGTCCGAGAGGGAATAAAAAGGAGTACTGCTCATGATTGCCACCTAAAATTTGAATCATAAATTCAGCCTTATATTCTAGTAGAACCAATTCTTAGAAGAACTTTTCAAATAACAGAAAACTCATTTGAAACCCTAACCTTATTAGCTTAAGATCATTTTCTTTTGAAAATTATGAGTGGTGACTTTACAAAAATAGTAAAACTTCAAACACTCATGCTAGAATTAAAACTAGTAAACTAAAAGTTATTTTATTTTGGAAATTTTTTTGTTCCTTGTAGAATCTATACACAGATTCTGATTCTTATACTACTTAAATGACATGTATACTTGTATGATTTGTCAGTGCTTCACAGCATTTGGTCTGTATCACCACCTCCCAATGATATTCTTAAGGATTACACATGCACCTGTTGATCCTCACTATATTTGCAATATTTGGACTCGTACATATTATAACATACATTAAACTTTCAATTGCAAAGGCATATAGAGTTCTTCACATTAGTACTATTTGTCTGCTTCAAACTTAAGCAATATTTTCTTAGATAGCTTGAAGTAACTATCCAAGGGGGTATAAATTGGTTTTGCTTCACACATGTTAAACCTATGTAAGAGCTTCTCAACATACTCTATCTGTTATAACTTCAATACACTTGCATTTCTGACTCTATCTGTTATAACTTCAATACACTTGCATTTCTGACTCTATCTGTTATAACTTCAATACACTTGCATTTCTGACTATGTTGACTCTCATCCCGAGGATCTTATTGGTTAGACCTAAATATTACATCTCAAACTCCCTTGATAATTGCTCCTTTAAGCCACTGATTTTCTTCATATCTAATCATGCAATAAACATGTCATATGTATACAAAAGAAGTAACATATAGCAATTACCAAAATATTTAATAAAGTAATAGTTGTCTACATGACACTTCATGTACCCAACTGTCTGACCAGAACTTGTCAAGCATCTTGTACCACTATCTTAGGGCCTACTTCAAGCCATAAATGCTCTTCTTCAACCTATAGACCAAATCTTTTTTTCTCTAAAATATTATACTTATACGTTTGCACCATATATAGTCCAGATCTCCATGTAAGAAAATTGTCTATACATCCATTTGCTCCATATTTTATTTTTCTTTGTTACTAAGCTCAACACAATTATGACAATTATCATTTTCACTACAGTAAAGAAAATCTTAGTTTAGTCTACTCCTTTCTTCTGCCAAAACACTTTCACGCATGTCTTGTCTTGTAGCGTCTGCTACCATTTAACTCGTCTTTCAGTTGCAAACACTTGTCCCACAGACCAATAGCAATTTGCAGAAATATGAATCACTTTGTTGATGAATTTGACTAATAGCAAAAACTAGGGATACAATTACTAGTTTTCCTAAATCATAACATCGACTCGTTGATGAATTTGTTGTCATGAATGGGTGGTGACCAATAGCAATTTGCAGCGTCCGGTCGTTGGTGGCCGACTGTGGTTGTAGTGATTGACGAATGTTCGACGGTGGTCGACGGAGATTGGCGGTAATTGACAGCGTTCGACAGTGGTTGACAAAAATTGGCGGTGATTGACAGTGTTCGACAGTGGTTGATGAAAATTGGCGGTGATCTAGGATAGTTGGCAGTGATCGGCGGAGGTCAGTGGTGGTCAACAATAATTGGCGATTGTCGGCGGTGGTGGTGATGAACTTTAGCTCTTTCTCAAAGCTTCAAGCTCTGCCTCAAATCTCGAACTCTCATCCCCATCATGGGAGGGGGTTGAGCTCTATTTATAGAGTTTCTGGTGCAATTAATGCTGAAATATGAATCACTTTGATCGGACGGTCAAAAAAGCTTCCTTTGATCAGTGGTGTTTGATAGACATTTTAGTGTCTTAACGATGTTGGAATTGAACGACCTTAGGCTTGTTGGATTAGTCTTGTCAAGACGCTCGATTCGACTAGAAACTCGCCATATTTGACATTCATTTTTCCTTCTAAATATGCTTGAAAAGCTTCCAAAAACGGTTTAATGGTTTGATCTGACTTGATTTTGCTTCGATTGTACTAATTTTGGTACCATTGGCTCCGCCTCATCGAGCTGATCATTTTGACTATAAGTTGTTGAAATCAGAGCTTTCTAAAATTTTGATTAAAGCTTGATTTTTTTTCTTACTCAAAAGATTGTTCGAGATTCATGCTAGAGAATGAATTTGTTGATAACGTATCAAATATATTATAAAATTGAATTTATTATTTATACATTACACTTATATGGAAATAAATCTTACGATTTCAAGACCATCATTATTAATTATTTTATACATTTTTTTTTCTATTAAATTATGGAACATCTTTGGATTAAAAGAATTTATCAAATTTTAGCTATGATAAACTACGAAGTTCTTAAATTTGTTTTTAGATAAATCGGATATATGAATAATTGAATAAAATTTATATTACAGTTATCTTAAAATAAATCTAACTTAAAATATTTTTCTCAACAAAAATCTAATCAAAATATTTTTTACTAAAATTTTACCTTAAATTAATATCCATAAAAAATATAACCCCTTTTTATTTTGGGAAATCATTTAGATTTAATATTATTTATTTAAACTCTCACATTATTATTATTTTTATCCCTCAATATTAAATCTTGACCATCTTAATTTAACTGTTATTTAAGAAAATAACATGAGATATATCATAATAACAAATTTTATATGTAAATAACAATAATGAAATTACAAGTTGGGTCAGAGAAGAAGCTACACTGCTTAAAATAGACAGTTATTTCTCATAGTAATAATTTTTAATTTATACAAGTTCCTCGTAATGCCCAAGAGTGTAATAATGTTTACCTTTTATGAGGGGCTAGAATGGGAACAAACATTACGTCTGAATTTTGGACGTAGAGATACACTCGAAGTCCAATAAAATCACAACACGTGGATGTGACAAAAATTTCATTTTAGCACAAGGAATATTCCCCAGTATTATTTTGCCTTATTCAGGTGTTATTGTGGTGGTTTTCATGTATTATTATGTTCTGGGAATATTCCCGGTATTATAATAACACAATAATACATAAATACCACCACAATAACATCTGAATAAAACATAATAACACGAGAGAAATATTTCACTATATTACTGGGTCAGATTACAAGAAAACAAAATTTTTTTTCCCATCAGCTCCACGTGGAGGTGATTCATTAGACTTGAGACATATCCCTACGTCTGAAGCCTAATAAAATTTCCTGGAATGGATAGAATTTATGACACATATGTGTTGAAAACAACAAAGACATTTACATCCATTCCACTCAATTTTTATGTATTTACATATCAAATACTTAAATTTCCCTACGTATGAAACGGTATATATAATTGCAAAAAATAAAAAAAAAATGTAGGTATTAGATATATAAATAAATAAAAATTATCTGATATATATGTATGTTAACGTCCCAAAAGATAAACATATATTTGCCATCCTAACTAACAATTCAATAAAATTTAAAATCGCTAACGTGGCGCCGCGTCACGGAGTGGACGGTAGAGATTAAACGATATACATTAGCTGCGCGATTAGATTAACAAATCGTGTGTTTATCGCTTATTAGATAAGACCGGCACGCTTGCAGCCAATCAGAAGAGGGATAAATTTGCCACGTGGAAAAACCGCGGCGGGCCGACGCCGTCAGATATTTGTCAAAAGTCAAAACTCTTTAACGGGTATCGGATAAAATGCTTCAAACGTTATAATATCGGTTTTAAACAGCTCAGGTATTGAATTCAATAACCGATAAATGTTTTTATTTATTTATTTATTTTCTTAAAGGAATTTGATTAGTTCAAAGGGTTTAAAACCATACCAAATTCTCTTTATATTTTTATAGATTTTTAGTTAATTAACAATTTAATTGTATACTTGGTCATTTTATTGATAGTTTTTAATATATATTTTATTGATATTAAGGTGTGCTATGAAAGTCAAAAAATATTGCATTTTATTGTTATTGTATTTCTTTCCTTAGTTTGGATGCTCTAATGATTATAAAATGATTTTATAAAGTTTTAATTGAATTTTGATATGTCACAAAAAAAAATCATTTGATTAAGCACAATCAAATTATGATAATTGATTTGTGGACTTCTATAATCACATTGAAGTTTATATGTACCTTAATTTCGATAAACACATACTCAAACTAAGAATTTGAGAAGATGGACTCAACCAGATTAAAAGTGACTCAATTCATGTTCACATGAGCCAATATTAATTAAGCACTTAGAGCTTTGCCAAACGTTCGGTGTCAACAATTACTTAACGTCAACAATCATTGTTCTTTTATTTTAATTGCTAGATTATTGTCGTACATCTGACGTCTTTTTAAAAATTGTTGCTCGACTACCATCATCCAAGTAACTTCACCGAATCTTCATTTTCTGACCATATTTGTCAGTAGTCGGACAATGTTCGTTCTCAGCGTTAAATGCTTCTTTAATATGCTAAGCTAAAAACTTAAGAGATCTCAAATGCATTTCACATTATATAACAAACTCTAATCTAATTGAGAGAAAGAGCATGCTATTAGAATCTCTATTTACATAGCAAATTATTTCAGTTAGGTTAAGCCTCATAATTTTCTTGAGTTTTTTATTTGAGCTTGAATCTTAAGATAAGCCCGCCAAGTTGATTAAAGAAATATTCATAATAACTATTATTTAACATATAATAATAACAAGCCATCAATCATCTGTTTCACATTCCACCAACTCATTTAATCAACCACATGTTATTGAAAGGAATTTGTCCTTATCTTGGAAGGAAAAATTTAATAGCTAAGGAATAATGAAAATTCAAAACTCATATTATATATTGACAAATCTTCCTCCCCTCTTCCTCTTCCTTTCTTTCTTTCTCTTTCTTTCTCTCACACTTTAGGCTCTATTCTTTGACCATGATAAGACAGTTCTGATTCAATATCTTAAAAGATGCAGTGAGTGTGAATTGTGCAAACAACAAAATGACGAACAACACCGAAAACAAAATTATTCAGCGAAACTCATATTTAATAAATATGATTTTAATAAAATTTAATCACAATATATTAACTATATATTTACTATATATAGTGAGTCGCGGATTTACGTTAAAGAGGATTTAGTAAATCCCATAAATTCAAATTTAACAAATTCATATTGAACAAAAAAACGCTCGCTAGCTAAATCCTTTAAAACCGTTAACATAAATCCTGATTTACGAAAAAAATTTCACATAACTGAAAAATATACCGTTCAAAAAAACACAAAATTTTCTTGAATCTCAAAAACATAACAAACACAACCACAGCCACCCTTAAATAGCTCCATCACCACATTTAAATCCTATAAAGCACTCCTCCCCTCCACATCTCCCTCCTCCTCCAACCATGACTACTCCCTCCATCTCAACCAACCTCAGCCAACCTCTCATCATCTTCTTCTTCTTCCTTCTCATCAAAACTTCCTTCTCCAGCGCTCCTCCACTCTCCCCCCTCCACTCTCTAACCGCTAACCCCAACCCCGCGTCCCCCGCCACGGCCGATGGCTTCATCCCATCTTCGACCACCGTTGAATACCGACAAATGAAAGCCAATGGCACAAAACCTCTCAGTGGCACATGGCCTTCCTTCCGCATTTGCGATCGGTGCAGGTGCTGCTCACGACATGACCCCAACTTATGCTTTATCTTTCCGTGTTGTTATGGAATATTCTGCAATTTGCCAAATAAGCCTCCGGAAGTGTGCGCGGTCAGGCCTTTTGTTTGCAGCTGTAAGACCTGTTACTGATTTCAATCATTACTTCCGGCCATGAATGATGCATGCGGTATCATATATGAAAAAGTTAAGTTTTTGGGGAAATAATTAAATGAAAGAAAATGTACAGTGATTCTCTAAGTGTTGCTACTTTGTAAATGATGTGTGAATCTCTTTTCACTAAAGTTTCTATCTTAAATTGTATGTACGTACATGCCATTCAATCTCATGCAAATTATCATCACATATCTTTTGTTAAAATGGCATTACAAAGGTTTGCATTTCAAGTCATATAAAGAAGACTATAAATAAATTGATTTTAAGTCAAGCTCTATATAAGTTTCAAGTCGACTCATTAATTCGGTTCGAATTAAAAAAAAAAAGAAAGAAGAAACTCAATAGTTATGAGAGAGCGTATATTTTCTTACTTGAGTTATGTGTTAAATGAATTATACTAAATAATTTGGGCATGTAGCCTGCTCAAAATATGCTCCGGGAGAAAAATAAAATTAAGTCAATATGTTGTCTCATGACTCGGACTTAAAAACTTGATAGAATCGTTTTAAATTAACTCAAAAGTTGAGCAATTCTGGAGATAATTTGACATATAAAAATTTAAATTTACGTGATATAGTGCAAAACAATGCGGAAAAAAAACATACAACAAAATATTATCATCATCAATCAAGTCATGAACAAAGTTGTATATCACATCAATGTTCCTGGTATGGGCATAATGAATTGGATTCATGGCCAATAACGTCATAATTTGATTATCATAGAACACAATCAGAAACTTTTGATCAACTCCCAAGTCGTGCAATATCCCTGCTTTCACATCGCTTCCTTCACCGCCTCTGTCATGTACTCAGCCTCTATAATACATAAAGTTACAGTTGACTCAAGAACTGAACTTCAACCGATTTGAGCTTCTATGAATGTGAATAAAAACCAATTGTAGGCATACGTCTATCTATTCACTTGCATAGTTAAATCAGTATAAACTGCACACAGTTTGATAATAAAAGATTCACTCTCAAAACATCAAGTCAACATCAATTATACCCTTCATATACCTTATAATATTCTTTACATCATGCAAATGACTATTTACTTGATCATGTTTGAAACTGCTCACAACACCAACCACTTATGTAATGTTTGATCCAACATAAAATATGTCATATGTTAAACTGTCAACTGCACTAACATAAGAAATCAATCACATATATTTCTTCTCCTAAACAATTTTAGTGCAAATTGATCTAAACTCAACTAAATGTAAAATACAATGTGTAGACTCACCACCATGCTTGAGTCATTAACTCAAACTTCTTTAGTGCCTTCTTAGCATTTACTCCATTTGAAAGCAAAATTTTTTAAGTTGACTTATCCAAGCGAATCTTCGTGTAAATAATTATTTGAGCTTCACCCAAATCTTTCATCTCGAAACATTTGAACAATTATTTTTTTTCTTTTTATCAACCTCAATTTGACTAACAAATGAAATCAATATGTCATCGACATATAGAAACAAAGAGATAAACTCACCATTGGCCAACTTATTAAAATATGCATAATGATCATATTGGCTCCTCATATACTTCTATCTCATCATGAACTGATCAAAATTTCTATACCACTACCGTGGTGACTGCTCTAACCCATATAAAAACTTATCTAGTTTACAAATCAATTATTAAGAGGCTTCATATTCAGGTAGCTACAACATACTACTCTCCTCTTATAATTCCCCATGTAAGAATGCAGTTCTTACATCAAGTTACTCAAAAGTCATACTTAGTTGTGCTACGTGTGATGAGAAAATATAGATTGAGTGATACTTTACCACAACGGAGAACAACTCACCAAATTCAAATCCTTCTTGTTGCGGCAAATCTTTTACCATTAAACTTGCCATGTACTGCACATCATGAGCTCCACAAGATCCCTTCTTCTTTGCTTACACTCATTTGCACCCAATAGCTTTCCTTTCCAATAGAACCTTCACCAACCTTCAAGTAACATTTTTCCATAGAGACTCCATCTCTTTATCTATTACCCTTCTCCAAAAATCATCATATGAGCTCTACACAACTTCTTTATAGTGACAATGAATGTTAGCCTCTATAAAGTGTAAATGCAATGTGATCCTTAACCAAACTATTTTTGTGATATGCTCCTGCCTAGTCCTACTTCTGGTAATAAATTCCTAAGCTAGGACTTAATCCTCAACAGCTTCTTTCACATACTTCTGAGCACTATCAATATGTACCCCCTTAGCCACAACTGGATCAAAAAACTAAATAGAATTGGATGAGCACTATGGAACAAAATGAAGTGTGGTCCCAATAAAACTCTCTATCTGCTTCGAGTTTTGATGCTTCAATAAGCTTGGCTGACAAAAATCTATTATCTTTGATAATGCTAATCTTTCTCTCTATCTAATTATAAAGTTTAAAAGCTCTTAACTTTAGGCTTGAAGCTGATGAAGGTAGTCTTCTTTGCCTAAGGTTCCACTTTATCATTTTGCACATGATAGTAAACAAGAGACTTAAATACCCTAATGTGCACCTAATCTCTAGCAGAATGCCCCGATCATATCTCTTTGGACTCTTCTTTCCAATAATTTAGTTATTTTCAACGGTTGATCAGTAAAACTAGACAAAAATATAATAAGGTATTTCCTGATTAGGTAAAACGATTGAAAAAAAAAATGGATTTTTCAGTTGATTCACAACTTACTCAAAACCACCTAATGCAGTTGTCACTCTTTCATCGACGAATCTTCGATGCTGGCAACTTTGATCTTCCTCTCTCAATGACGTCAAACTAAAGGTAAGCCTTTACCTTCTCACCCTTCCGTCCGACGACATTCCCATGCTTCATTTCTTAAATGTCATTTAATCCATCTTACAACAAGATTTACTTGTGTTAAATCAACATCAGCCTCAACAAAACTTAAAAAGGAATTTTCTTCCAAGTTAATTTTTTGTGTCTCATTTGAAATGTTAGAATTCTCAGATTTAGACTAGTTTCCAGTTGCATGTCCTTCACTAGAAACTTTCTCCAACTCCAAATAATTTGCAATTGATACAATCAAATAAGCAGCTTCTTTTGGTAAGTCCTAGAAAAAAAATATCATTTTTTTAAAAATGAATATCAAGAACATGATAATTGTCTAATGAAATATCTGAGTATGTCATGACCCACAAAATCATTTTTCTATCCTCATCCCACGATACACTTGATTTTTTTCTAACTTGTTAAATATGACCCTATATACTCCTCTAATGTCGGAGTTGGTTTTCACACTTTTAGTCCTTCACATATATTCCAAATTGTTCATTTTAACTTTTCTGCAACATCCTGGTATATAACATCTTTAAAACCTTACACACGTCTCATAATAGCATCCACATATTCCAATAGAATATGAAGTAAACCTGCTATCCATTCTGGCTTCAAGCTCCAATAAAAATGCTTCATCTTCTTATTAGTTTTAGAAGAAGAAATATTAGATGGTTGTAGGGACTTCATGTGAAAACACCTGCATAAACTGTTCACACTTACATGTTGCATCAGATTGAAAATATTATAACAAAAAAAATTTCACGACCACAATAAAGAAGATTTGAAAAAATAAATTTCACATGATATTTCATCTATCAAGAAGTACTGGCTCAGATCAAATCAATTTTTAACCTCTGCAAGCAGCCAAAACTATAATTAGTATGAGCAGGATAATACCAAATATCACCATATTTGTTTGTATATAAGAGATTAAAAAATATATTCTTTAGTGTGATAACAATATAATGGAAAAAAATAATGGCTTCTTTTCCCTTTCAATTGGACTTCCTTCTCTTCATTTGGTAGTAGAGACATAATTGTGTTAATCCTCCTTTTTTTTTTGTGGTTGGGTGGAATGGGCAGGCTCAAGTAAAGCATGGGAATGAAAATGGGCTTGTTATTAATTGAATAGAGAGAGGCAAGATAAATAATGACTGGAAGATTTACATGCATACCACTAAATTTCTATGTATTTACATATCTAACACCTAAACTTCAACTTTTTTTCATATATGTCACCTTATCTATGAATGGAAAGCTGTATTTAACAATTTAAAAGTCAAGATACTGGTATTTTTTTATGTGATATGAAAGATCCGAGTTGTATAGATGTAAAAAATAAGTTTAAATGTTGCATATGTAAAAACATATGAACGGGTGGGATGTATGTAAACTCCCCAGAGTGATTAAATAGGCATGCCATTGTACCTGGAAATCAATATTTTTCTTTCTTTTTAAATACAATTTGGAATCTGCTGCATAACGATGTCACTGCAAAGTTAGAATACTAAACATGAAAAATAAATATGAATGTTGTAATTTGCATATCAATTGTTATTTGTACAACCATATAATTATTCCTCTTTGCTTAGCATCCAAACATGTAAGACTAATATTAAGTCAGAATTTTCCCTAAAGGCAGTAACTTGACAAAATGAATGGAACAATTTTATGGAAATCTCTTCTATAAACAGCCATAAGAATATATAGTTGTACATGCTTGTAAGGAATATAAGTGACTCTCAATTCAAAGTCAGCTGTTGCCAAAACATTCTGGGTTAGATATGGTTTTCTACCTCTAAATGCAGCCTCATGCTCTTTAGGAACTCTAGCTTGAATATGAATTCCATCTATTACACCAATGCAATCATTTTCTTACATAAAATGTGTTAGAATAAATGATTAAATTTAAAAAATATTTAATATTATGAAATGATAATCTACCTGAAAGTAAGGCATAAACATTTATTCCATTGATTACGTGCAGATATCTCAATATTTTACTATTTTATTATATACTTTATAGTAAATAACTTCATTTTTTTAATTTCTCTCTAAATTAAAAACACAAAATTTTATTTTATTAAAATAATAGCAATATCACATCCACATGTCAATTCTCAAATTAACTCGTCTTCATCAAAATCGCTTCAAGACATCTTAATTAATTAATTAATTTTTTTCCTGAAAATTTGGCTGAGTAAAACCTGTATTTCATATAACGTCAATCATCTAATCTTAGAAGTATGTTAATTCGGGTTGATATAAATTGAAATGCAGACATTTAACAGGTTATAATACATAATATATATATATATATAAAAATGAAGATAAAAAAGTCCTACTTTGATTTAATCACTGTAAGATTTCAAATACGAGAAGATCAAAATAATGTGTCCAAATTTCAAAGGAAATAAAATTTCTATAATAAATACGATTTTAATAAAATTTAATATCAATATATTAACTATATATAACTAGTCTCGGATTTACGTTAAGCAGAATTTAGTGAATCACATAAATTTAGATTTAACAAATTCATATTCAACAAAAAAAAACACTCGCAAGTCAAATCCTTTAAAATCGTCTGTAATTCCGGTTTCACGAGAACAAATTCACATAACAGAAAAATATTCCACTCAAAAAAACCCATTTTTAGTGTTTAGTTGAATTTACATTTAAATCCATGTGTCAGTCTGACTAAAAATAGAGAAAACAATCGCAACCACAATCACAACCACAACTACGACCACCTCTAATTAGTTACATACTAATTTAAATCCTATAATAACTAAACCCTCTCCTTCCCCTCCACATCTCCCCCTTCCTCCAACCATGACGACTTCCTCCATCTCAACCAGCCTCAAACAACCTCTCGTCTTCTTCTTCTTCTTCTCCCTTCTCGTCAAAACTTCCCTCTCCAGCTCTCCTCCACTTTCCCCCCTTCACTCTCTAACCACTAACGCTAACTCTTCGTCCCCCGCCGCCGCCGCCGACCGCTTGATCCCATCTTCGACCACCATCGAATATCAACAAATGGAAGCCAATGCTACAAAAGCTCTCAGCGGCCAATCGGCTTCCTACCACACTTGCAGACAGTGCAAATGCTGCGAAATAGATGACCCCAAGCATTGCTATATCTTACAGTGCTGTTATGAAGTAGCCTGCAATTCGCCAAATGATCCTCCCGACATGTGCTCGGTCAAGCCTATTTCTTGCAACTGTAACTCCTGTCACTGATTTTCATGCATGCGGTATCATATATGAAAAAGTTATGCTTTGGGGGAATAAATAAATGATGTGATTTGTATTTGGGGGCAACATTATTTCTGCTTTTTATTGAAAGAGTGAAAGAAAATATACAGTGATTCTCTAAGTATTGCTACATTGAAGTGATGGGAGAGATTCAATCTTTTGCCCTGTGCTCAGTGAGCGTATATATATATTTTTTTGCTTATGTATTGAATGAATTGTATTAACTTTTTCGAGCATGTAGCCTGCTCAAAATATACTCGGGGAGAAAAATAAAATTAAGTCAAAATTTCGTCTCATGACTCGGCTAGAAAACCTCGTAGAGGCTAGAAAACCTCGTAGAATCATTTTAAATTAGCTCAAAAGTTGAGCGAGTTTGGAATTTTTGTGCAAAATTGCCACCCTTACACTCCTTATAAGTTGATATATAAAAAATTTAAATTTACATAATGTAGTGCAAAATAATGCGGAAAACAAATCATAGTAATCAAATACGGTGCGATTTACATGGTTTGGCGCAAATCCACCTATTCATAGAGAGGGATTATTACAGTATCAACCAGTGGGAGAAAACATAAAATATCAAGGAGAAGCATAAAAATGACACAAATAATATAAAAAATTATATTGACATAACATGCACATTTGATACACATCAAATTGCAGCAACATGTCGCCGGAATTGCATCGGCCGAGCACTGATAACCATTATTATGCAAAACAATACGAAAATAAAATCACACAATGAAAAAATAATCAAATATGCTCTGATTTACATGGTTCAACGCAAATCCCCTACGTTCATGAGGAGAGGACAATCCACAATCAACAAGTAGGGAACAAAATACGGTTAAAATAAGCTTGTAACTCCACACACTAAAATCAAACTTAATCCTTCTATAGTCAAAATACTTGATTTTGAGATGTAAAAGTCTGAACAAAATCTATACATTATCTGCCTAATCTATAATGATGCAGATCTTTCGCTTGATTGTTGCAATTAAATTTTTTACCTTTTTTTATTTGAGAAGAACTTCACACTTAGTTTATAAATGCTCAAACATTGACGTTTGACATCACATTTGATTTTTTTCTTCATAAAACCTCCATTTTTGAATGGCTGTCTCTCTCTCTCTTTTATTAGTTCTTTTTC
Organism: Phalaenopsis aphrodite; assembly: GCA_003013225.1. Lineage (NCBI taxonomy): Eukaryota > Viridiplantae > Streptophyta > Magnoliopsida > Asparagales > Orchidaceae > Phalaenopsis > Phalaenopsis aphrodite. Next base: position 1,852,428 of record NEWO01000046.1, read on the forward strand.
CCATATATTTTGACAAGACAAATTTTTAAGAAGCTCTATATAAATATTTTCCTAACTTTCTGTTCCTGTTTAAATTAATGTACATTTGGACATAAACGCATGAAAGGGCCATTTAGATATATATGTACCACCCAATTCCTATCTATTTACGTATCTAGCACAGAAACTTTGTTCTTTACGTTTATACCACCCAAATCTTTCATATCACATTAAAAATACCACCATTTTAATTTTAAGAAAATAAATAAAATACACTTTTTCGTGTATAGATAAGGCGTTATGTATGTGAAAAAATAAAATTTAGGTGTTAGATATGTAAATACATAGGAATTGGGTGATATACTGATAATAATGTTAAATGTTGTAGCCGTTGGACCTAATATTTATGTAAGAAAATAGTAAAATTTAAATTAATTGATACATTAATTTCCGTATGATCTGCTTAAATCAAGCTTGTAATTAAAATATAGAAGAGTCTAATCAAATAATTAATTAAGAAGCCTTTTCACTGCTTTACCATGCTGAATTATCGGAAATTAATCCATAACTATTTTCATCTCACTAACCCACTTAAATTTGGCACCTATCAATGAATGAGATGGTGATGATTATGTCACTATAATTTTGTTTATTTTGTTAAGCATAAAAAAATGTACGGATAACAGTGAATGAGATGGTTATGTCATTATAATCTCACTTAGATGTAGTGTGATCACGATTATCTATACATACTTACAAAATATATAATATTTTCTCGTGACCTCCGCAAGCCTTATATGTGTAAGCTGACACTTTCTGCAACTTCTTTTTCAGCTTCTCCTCTTCAAAAAGAAAAGGAAAGCATGAATTAATTGAAACCATCAATTTTTCTTCTAAATAATCATTTTAAAGGAAGAGCATTAACCACTTACTCGATTTATAGTTTTTATTTTCCTAATTGCTCAACATTAACATTCCTTTACAATTAGGCATTAATTACATTCTTTATCTTCATCATTCACTCATAATGTTATTAGAAGAATGAGATTACTTTCTATTACATTTTTGTAAGAAAAAAAATGATTCAGGGTATATATATTAAATTTATATTGCACATAGTAGATCAATAATCTTACAACTCATTCTTTTTAGAAATTATATCAGGACATTCATTGCAATTTTTTCTTCTTTTTCAAATTGTAGCAACAGATTTTACATGCAAACTGCACTGTACTAAATAGAACTTCTGTTTGGAGGATTTTAAAAACATATTATAGACTTTTTTTTCTATTTAATCATCTAATTAATTCTTGAATAAAATGTTGTTTTTGGTGTTTAAGTCCTTGCTAATGATAGGAATTTGTTCATATGCATAGGCTGCCACAAATTATCAACTAAATTCTATCATCCAGTAAACAAATTCATTCAAACCCTACTATTTATAAGCTGGAACACCAACACCTGTCCAATATATAAATAGTACATGTTCCGTAATTAGCAAGTGTAATGCATTCTTAGATATATTCTATATACTTGATTCTCTGCTGTCTTCTTTCCATTCTTTCAGTTAAGCTTCGATTCACAGTTAGTACTTCCACAAAACCCAATAAATTATTGAATTAACTAAAAATAATATGGTATTACAAGAATATTTAAACCTTCTTAAATAATCATACCACACCCTCCATCTCACACTCACTCCCTTTCTCTTCCTTCAAACATGGCCACTCTTCCCATGTCAACCATCCACAAACTTCCTCTTCATCATCTTCTTCTTCTCTTCTTCTCCCTTCCCATCAAAGCTAACCTCTCCAAAATCATGAATACGTATCCAACCTCTAACCCTAACGACTACTTTCTTCCAGCTCCGACGACCACCGAATACCCACAAGTGGAATCCAGCGCCATTGCAGCGCTCGGCCACTATGGCACCAAAGCTGCTTATCGCACGTGCGCTGATAAGTGCTACTGCTGTTTACGTGACGACCCCAAGACCTGCTCCTACATGAAATGCTGCTTCGGCATAGTCTGCAACTTGCCTGGCAAACCTTTTGGGTATTGCTCCTTCATGCCTTTGTCTTGCTACTGCGACACTTGTGCGTGAATTAACCCATGCAATTTTCACAGGTTTTAAAGGTATTATTATTTCTAAATTTATATGCCTCAAAGTCATATACCCAGCCAAATCTTTCACATGACATAAGCCTGGCAATTCAATTTATAAAATGTGAAATACACCTTTTCATGCATAGGTAAGGTCATATGTATGAATTGAAGTTTGTGTTAGACATATATGCAAATACATAAGAATTGAGTGTTGTGTATTCAAATCTTTCCTTTTATTATCTTGTGTATCTAATCTATAAGGATGTAATTTTAAGAGATCGATCACTAGTTCTATGTGGTTATTATATATCAAGATATCATGAATGATTTCATTCAAGTCAGTACATTCTTTTTGAATGATTATATCGAAATTCACCACTTGCACTTGATTATTGATCTCCCTCTTTGTACAAGAAGACCTAATAGAGGCTAGAGGGACAATTTTGTACAATTACAGATATAATAATTAAGTTGTGTTTTGAGATATGTACTTCCTGACATAGAAATGAGACGAAAAAGAACACAAACAAACACAGATCGTTTACGTGATTCGATCCAACTGGATCTACGTTCACGGAAGGGAATCAATCAAATAGTTCACTAAGGCAAAAGAAATGGAGAATACATAGCTTATACATAGAGATGAGCCCTCATCTTCCTTCTGTGGCCTCCCTCTCAAGCGACACCTTGATACAATGCCTCAAGATGCTCTCCTCCTCTCTAACTCTCTAGCTATTCTCTTCTCCTTTGTTGTAGCTTAAGATCTTTTCCCTTGCTCTCTTAAGCCTCACACCATCTCTATTTATAGAAGCAAGAGAGTGGTAGGTGGGAGGTAGCTGAGCGGTAAGTGAGATGTGGTAGGTGAGCGGTACCACATTACAAAAGTGCCCTTTTACCTTAGTTTAATAATTAGGGGTCAAAATAACAAGTTGAACTCATTATGATTGGTGTTGTAGTAAGCAAGTCATATTATGCTGGAAAGTTATTCAAATGAAAACTAGTTGATTAGCAAGTACTTAATATGTATAAATTCTTACATGTTGGTGAATTCAAATATAAATAGGGAGTCATTTCTAGAACTCAAAAAATAATTGTTTTACATTTTTAAAAGAAAATTAATTTATAATATCGAAGTAATTTAAAAAAAATTACATTTCTTATATTTATTTTATAAATTTTTTTTTCAAAAATTTATAACCATCTAAAAATGGACTTAAATTGAAAGGAATTAAGAGTCCATTGGAGCAATTGCAGTTATTTATAAAATGTATGTGATGCTACTATAAAGGTATGAGGACATAGAACTTTAACTTTGAAGAAGTTATATTTTTTTATAATTATCATGTATTTAATTTTAATAAATAATTTTATTCTTAAGGAATTGAGGCATTTTTTCACCCACATTTTTTATTGATAAGAAAAGGATATTATTTAAAAAATTTTAAATTAATTAACGAGAATTTAAATTTATGTTTTTTTTGTGGAAAATTAGAAATATGTGAGTCATGATAATTACCATTTAATTTTATTTTTATAGTTTTTTTCATTATAACTGAATAAAATATAACAAATAAAAATGAATTTATGCATATTTTTTAATGATATTTTCTTACCTTTAATTAAATTGATATAAAACGCCAAAAAGAAGTAAGATAAGCAAAATATATTCATGAAGCGTTTGATTCAAATATAATTAACAAGTTTTTAAATTCTCATAAAATTATAGTACATTATTCAATGTCATTTACACTATTTAAGTCAAATAAAAGTTTTACAAAATTAACATTATCATCTCCTCACAAAATATAAGGTTGATTTCTCATAACCAAACAAAAAGTTATATATATAGATATATATATATCATTAACTTTCATTCCAACCACAAAAATAAAATTGAATTTCAATCCAATTCCAATATCATTTTTGTTTCAATTTTAATTTCATCAATAATTTATTTTTTTCCTTCAAAACGGAAAAAAAAAGATCTCATAAGTCCCTCTCCTAACTATTAAAAAATGTTACCAGCGCACCTCCAACAAATCTCAATTATCCAACACGAATCTTGAGACATAACCTGGATTTCAAGATGACTTTTTGAGCAAAAAATATTCAAACATCGCTCAAAAGTCATCTAGAACTCCAGTTTCAGCAAACTTACAATCAAATTAATCGGCTCGACAAGAAGAACTCAATGTTCCCAAAATTGGTCAAATTCAGCAAATCAAGCCCATGTCAAGCCCTTAAACCACTTTTGACAGTTTTCTAGGCACATTTGAAAGATCGGATGAATGTCGATTTTGATGAGTTTATAGTCGAATCGAGTGTCTTGACAAGACAAATTCAACGAGTTCAAGGTCACTCAATTCTGACATCATTAAGACACTCAAATGTTCATCGAATATCGTTCGATCGAATGAAACACTTTAAGTCGTCCGATCAAAGAAATTCATATTTCTACATTAATTGCACTAATAATTCAACAAATAGAGCCCCACCCCTCTCGTTAGTAGGGAAGGAGAGTTTGAGGCTTGAGGAAAAAATTAAAACTGTGAGAAGAAACTGAAGTCTAGCACCACTCTTGTCGCAGTCAACCACCGCCAACTGTCTTTGTCTACCGCCGACTAGCATCGACCACCATCAACCGACTTCAGCCACCGCCAACCGCCTTCGACCTCTGCCAACCGTCGTTGACCACTGCCGACCACCGTCGATAACCATCAAAAGCCGTCGACCACCGCCTATCACTGCCAACCGTCAACTGTTGTCAACCTGCCGACAGCTGTCGACCACCACCAATCGTCATTAACCACCGCCAATCTTCGTCGACCATTTTCTACTATTTTTGATCATCGACAACCACCACCGATCACCACTAACCGGATGCCTTCAATCTGTATCGGTCGCCGCCCGTCAACGTTATAACTTGGGAAACCAAATAATCATTTCCTTCTTGAAGAACAAGTTGTTACAATTGCAATCATCTTTTTTATATTGGAATTTTTCCGCTGGGTCAGACCCTGTGGTTTTTTACTTCTCAAATTTTTCACAAAAATTTTTCTGGTGTCATTATTAGTTTTTAAGTGTGTTAAAACTTCGTACCACGCTAAGCCGATAATGTGCTATATTACTACCTCAAGTTTTCTAGCACGCATCAATTATGTAGGGTGTTCATATGCATATAAATTTAATGTACAATATTATTATGCACTTTTTTTCAACATGTACTCTACATGAAATTTACATACATAAGAACTATCTCACGGCCCCACATAATAAATTTTCCCTAACTAGAAAAAAATCCTATTCATTCACCATACGAAAAGACTCCAAAAACACATCCGCAGCCTAACATCACAGAATTCCATACCCAAATCAAGTTCTACTCAACTTCCTCCTCCTCTCTTCTTCTTCTTCTTCTGTTTATCAGAACATATCAAAGATCCACCCAGACAAAACCATGGCTGCCAAGCCGACGATAAGCACAGCAGAATCATGGACAGTATGGAAGAAGTCCAGCATGGTTTTTGTAGGTACCGATGGCTTCTCAAAATTTGACAGTCAGGGTAAGCTTGCCTTCAGTGTTGATAACTTATCTGGGGGAAATAAATGTTCTTTTGGAGAGCTCCTTCTCAAGGATGCGGTTGGAAGGCCGCTTCTTGCTCTCAAGCCTCAGGTACGTTCATCAACATCAACTACTCTTCATCATTACTCAATTTGTATAAGACTTATTTATATCTTTTTATTACATAAATTGAATTAAATTTTAAAAAACGTAACTAATCATGCGAGGGTGAGAGTTTGAAGGAAAAATGTTTTTTTTAATAATTATATATTTGATGATTTTTCATTCTTTATATATATATATATATATATATATATATATATATATATATGCGCCACGTACTCAGATCCGTTGGTCGGACATCTATTTGTCTTTTATAATTCCCCTCTAGTTAGGGATTCATTTTCCCACGAATGTACACTGTGGTACTCGAATTCTTAGACCATGAGAGAAAGTCGGGGCTCGTAAAATAGCCTCAGACCAATATTTAAGGATAATTACATATGGACCATCCAAAACATTGATATTTATAAATTAACTATCCAAGTAATTTTTTTGAACCACCGAATCGATACATTTAAGTATGCCACGATCAAACTATTAAGAATTTGATGTAAATAAAAATCATGGGTTGGGGTTTTATCATGAATTTTGATATTTGAGTGAGAATTCCAATAATGGATGAAAGAGAGTGATTGATTTGTAAATAGCAAGTTTGAGGTGGTCTGTATGTAACTGCCCTAAATATTTAACAGATAAGATAAGCAGGTATGTTGATTAAAACTTTTCTTATTAATATTATTAATTTAAAATAATATTCAATTAACAATACAATTTTAATTAAAATCTCTATAAACTCTATTAGTAATGATGCTATATATATTATTAGCATCAAATTTATAATCACGTAGGCACCATTAAGATCAGCTCAATCTCCATTGAAAATAAAGTAATAACAATAATAATGATAATAATAAAACTACGTGTTCTATGTATGTAAATATAAAAGTTTAGATACATAAGCACATAAGAATTGTGCATGCTACACATCTAAATTTCCCATAAAACTCTATAATATTCGCCTCAACTACATGACAAACCAACTGTTTAGTACTGAATCATAAAAGCTAGCTAGCTCTGTGCGCTTTCTCCGAACATGTACAGATTCTAAGCATCCATGACCAGTGGAATGGATACAGATCGTAAGATCATGGAGACAGCATAACAGCCAGCTTCAAAACACTTACTTTTACCATGAAACGACGATCGATGCTAAAAAAAAGCCACGACGATGTTGAAATTTTTATGCATGGAAGCAAATCAGTGGAAGAAGAAGCAGAGTACCGAATAGAAGGATGTTTTAGGAAGAGAAGCTGCAGAATATGGGGAAGGTCGGGGAAGCTGGTGGCTTGGATGTGTAGGAAGATGGTTAGTCCGTTGGTGATTCTGGAGGAAGAAGTTTTCAGAGTTTTTGTTGTATCTGGAACTGAGTGCGATTTGATAATGGGTTCATAGTCGTGATGGATAGAATCGGCAAGAAGCTGCCTTTTAATTTCAAAACGATGTGTCGTTGAAGTGCCACTGATGTGTACAGATGCGAAGATTCAATCAAGCTTAAATAATTTGTTGTTAATCAAGGTTTCTAAAGTCATTAAATTATCACCAAAGATTAAAAATAATGTCTTATCCCATGCCATACAAAGATGATTGAAACAGCTACTTAATAATCCCAGAAGAGAGCCAGCTAAATAACATGAAGCATCAGCAGAGACATTAATTAGCTTGGAAGATAACCACATGACCACAAGCCAGCTGCTAAAAAGTACTATTCTGCAGTCTGTAAGGTTGAACACACTGAAGAAAATGATACTTACTCCTGGCAAATATGGGAAATTTACATGCATAGCACACAATTCTGATGTATTTACATATCTCACACCTACATGTATTTAGACACACTTCAATATTTAGACACACGTTCTTTAAATTTATGCATGAAAATGTGTATTTGACTATTTAAAAACAATAATAGCGCTATTTTTTAAGTGATATTAAAGATTCAAAAGCTATGCATGAAAATACAAAAGTCCAGGTGAGAGTTATGAAAACACATAAGAATTGTGTGCTTTGCATGCAAATGGCCCAATCATATTATGTGAAAAGGAATCGATATTCTTCAGCCTCGCGAGCCATTTCTTCAAATGTTCTATCTTTCCTATCAATGTCCAGATCCAGCGACTCCTTCAGCTGCTTCTCCTTCATATCAATCTGTTCAGTGATTGTGTAGAAGCTGAAGAACTTGAACGCAAATTAAACAGAAAAGTAGTAGGAAAAAAAAAGAAAGAAAATTGGCTTCTTACAGCATCGTAAATTTCATCATTTTTCTCAAAATCGCCGCTTTTCCTGGGGATAATGTGGATGTGCACATGAGCAACTGTCTGTCCGGCCTCAGGTCCATCCTAAATGTTATAGAAAAATAAGAACATTTTTTCACATTGTTGTAATATTTGATGGATAAAATGGTTTCTCAAAATCTATCAAGATATATTCAAGTACAACGAATGTCAAAACATCCTTCATGATTTAAAATATCGTCAAATCCTTCTGTAGAGAAGTGCAACTTCAAATTTCAAATCTAAGCCTCTAACGCATGTGTCAAGTACAAGTTACAATTTCAAATCTGAGCCTCTAAGCCTCTAACGCATGCCTCTAATACACAAAAGATTTCCTAATGAGCACAGGTTTTCAAATTTGCATCAAAATGCCTATGTTTTGTAATATACAATGTATGTAATGACTTTAATACAACTTGGTTTGAGCTATAACTCATTTAGAATGGTGTGTCAAAAATATGTCCATACAATGTACCGTAAACATCTGTGGATTTCCCATAAAGTGCTTCATAAATTTCTAAAACTTAGAAAACGGAAGACTTTAACGGCAAGGTTTCAAACATCAACCACACCTAATGTCTTAACAGAGATGATGTCTCAAAAAGCAAAAAACAAAAAAAAAAAAACCAAAAATATAAAGATTTACTAAATCTGCAACCCAAAAACAAGCTTAAAATTTTAACATATCAAAAGACATGACAATTCAAAAATAAAATCATCATCTAAGTGACAATTTTAATTGAACAATTAAAAACAAAATTATCAAAAAAATAAAATAAGTTGCTTCGTGCTTGGGTGAGTGGGAGGGGTTAATTGGCATTAGATGACCTCAAGTATAACATTTTAAGGCACACTCAAAAGATAAAATGAGAAATTAGAAGGGAAGGATATTTAAAATGAAAAACATCTCAAATGTATATAAATATTATAAGAATGTAACAGAACACAAAATAATTATCTTATTCATCGAGCAATTTAAGCTTGAACATAAAATGGTGATCCGCTCATAAGGACTTGGCCATATAAAAGGCAAATAGCAGCTCAGGACCGTACTGCTTCGTTCCAAAGATTTTCATGTCACCAAGCCCCAACCATATCGTGTATTTGTCCTATATTGATAGCCATGTTAACATGAAAACTATAAGAAGTTTTAGAAAAAAATAAAATGAAGTATCAAAATAGTCCCCTAACTATTTACATGAAACCATTTTAATCCCAAAGTCTATAAAAGTGCTAAATTAGTCCCAATACTTTTAAACTGGGATAACTGTTTCCGTTCATTTTTCTCTTTTTTATTTTAAAAGGAGTCGTCAGCTTGTCAATCACCGTATACTTCTTTTATTCAAATAAATCTCCCTCCTAAATCATATTCATGATTCGAAGAGGATAAGAACCGAATAAAAATGCACATACGACAAAATGACAAACAGAAAAAAAAAATAAAACGTGAAGAGTCTACGTGAGATAAATCTCGCAAGGATAGGACAATAATGTCTGCCAAAAAAATTCGGGCGGAAGCACCTTAAACCAATATCCGCGAAAAAAGTATCTACGTAGACTATCCATAACTAGAGAGTTAGGTGTGTGTGCCTGTTTTGGGGTCAAGAGCACTCACAGAGGAACATATTCCTACTGTTTAATACATCTTGGGGTACCCAAGAATACTCTCAATAAAATGAGTTTCGCTTCATATTATCATAAATCTGGGGTATAGGTAATCAAATGAAGGTTATTCCGCGTGGGAACAGTCCTGATGCTTCAAAGCCCATGCTAAGTCATCGGGCAGAGAGTGTCTTTCACATCCCAAATAGGTAGCTACTAATTAGCACACGAGACCCACGAAATAACCTACATCATTTTAACGGGGATATCCCAACACGTCAAAACACGTCTGAACCATAAGGGCAGAGGACAAATCAATGTATCCCAAATGGGCGGCAGCTCATCGGCATCAGGCCATCAAAATGATATCGACGAAGTTAAGAAGCGACAAGGCTCAAAGGGGCTCAACAAAAAGGAATGTAGAGTGATCCTCTAAGGTAGAGATAACTGGGTCGAGATACCACAGACCCGTAGAACCCTAAGTCTACCTAGTTGTGAAGGTAGTCGACCCAACACATCCTGAGATCCCTGATCAGCAATCCGTGAATTGCGTCGTCCACGGGAACCTCCGCAGCCCTAATGTCAAAAGAAAAAAACTATATCCTATGACTACAAGCTGGAGCTCCAAGAGGTGGGACATATACCTGCCAAAATAGCAAAGATGCTTCCGGAAAGAAAGAGGTGGAGGTTCAGTTACAAAGCTGGAAATACTCGAAATAAAAGGACTTATACCGCGTCTGAATCGGGGAGTCTTCTACTACCCTAGGCGCACTAGACAACCACCTATATGAAAGTATGTTAGGTCAGTCAGGTTGGAGAAGTACGGGGACTACTCCTCGGAACATGCAAGTATGATGCAGTTATCTATCACATTTCTAAGCGTGGAGACCCTATTAAATATGATTGGGGGTTCATGGACATGCATGCGAACCATTTTAAAACCGGCCCGAAGGCCATGCAGAAAAAGTAAAGACTGATTTTGAAAAATCTTGAATATTTTAATCTTAAAATTTTGATTATCTCAATCTTTTATTATTAGAATTTTTTTTAAAATAGAAAGACTTAAAATTTTAGGGTCCTTAGTGAGCCTAGGTTGCATTTCTTGAAGTCCAGATACACAAAAAGAAATAATATAAAACACTCCAACATGCAAAGTTATACAAGAGAAAAAAGAGAAAGAAAGCACCCCAAAAGAATATATAAACATGTCAAATGTCGTTGGACATGCAACATAATCCAATAAAAATAATAAAGACGACCGAACTTCGCATATACATGTCTGGTCCTAAGTCTATACAAAAATATAAAATTCGAACTTAAAGTACAGAACATGAGCTGCTGCTTCTAGTTCTCGTCACATGGTTCGATGCGTCATCCGGCTTTAAACCCATGCCCGTACCTTATTTCCGATACAGACTCTCCTAGGACTCTATCAAATACATTTGAAATAGAAAATAACTCGATCTGCATAAAACAAGTGTTAGCAGACATGCCATGCATCGCAAAAATAACAAGCCGTGTCTTATAACTCGGGAGAGCTAAAGAACACCTGCAAGCAAATGATTAGAAATCATTACATACTCCCCCCTAATAACACTTGTGTGAATGTGTATAAATAAGCACGGCACCTGCAGAAGATCGCCCTAATATACTATTACATATAAGAAACATGCAATCACACCTGAAAAAAGGCGAGAAGGTGACACATGACTAGTTCAAGACAACACAACACACAACAATAGCCAGAAGTGTCAAAAAAATACCACCTAACATTCTAAACCCTAGCCTAGCACATCATCTAACGACAAGTACATCAACTTAATATCAAAGTGTGGGTTAAGTCTGGGTATGATATGACTTTGCGGGGTCGCTTTACTAGTCTCATCCTAAGGATCCAAAAAATCTAAAGTGTGACATGAAAGGAGATGACACCAGTTAGATCCATTGGATTCTTAGCACAGTCATACTCATGTCCGTCCTGATGACTTAACTCGTATTGCTCATCGGAATTGACCTGGCAAGCAATGCTCATTAAGACATCGCGACCAACACGGGAGTCACTCTCCTAACAGGTCTGGCTTCCTATCCATATGAACATGCAAATACAGATGATTAATCAAAACACGCAAATGATGAGTGCGACATGGGGCAGAGACTTAAATGAAGATGAGCATACCGTAGTGGCAGCGACCAAAAAAAGATGGGCATATTATAGTGGCAGTGGACCTAGAAGGTACGCCGATAAGACAGTGACCTATAAAAAGAATTCATGCCGTGACAACAGAGGCCCCAGGAAGACGGACATGTCGTAGTGGCAGCGGCCCTAGGAGGTATGCCGATAGGGCAGTGACCTAAAGGAATAAGCATGTCATGGCGGCAGAGGCCCGAAAAAGATGGGCAAGTCGTGGAAGCAGCAGTCATGGGCCCCAGGAAATATGCAACTCAGACAGATGATTATAATCATGCAGACATACAGATGCAGGACGGGATGCAATAATGTATTCATACATATGCGCCACAATATGTGAAAATGCAAAAACACGTGCAAGATAATATGATGGTGCAGGTAGTTGGTCAATTGGGTCAAGGAATCCTGTCGAGCCAAAGTCTCACGCCAACCGGCTCAATGAAGCCGATTGAAATAAAGTGGGATGCTCGTCGGGTCGAGGCGGTTGGACGGAGATAAGTGAAATGCTCGTCGGGCCGGGGTGGCCGAACGAAGCGAAGTGAAATGCTCTCCGGGCTGGGGCGACCGGTCGGAGCGAAGTGAAGTGCTCTCCCGGTTGGGGCTGTCGGTCGAAGCGAAGTGAAATGATCGTCAGGTCGGGGCAGCCGGACGAAGCAAAGTGAAATACTCACCGGGCGTGAAGTGCTCGTCGGGCTGGGGCTGCCGGACGAAGCAAAGTGAAATGTTCGTCGGGCCGGGGCTGCCGAACGAAGCGAAGTGAAATGCTCGCCGGGTCGGGGCGGCCAATAAGACGAAGCGAAGTGAAATACTAACCGCGTCGGGATGGCTGAACGGAGCGAAGTGAAATGCTTGTCAGGCGAGGACGGCCGAACGAGGTGAAGTGACTTGTTATGTGACATACAAAATGCAACATGCAAACATATACATGTAATAGGGAGCCATCCCATGCTAACGGTTTTACCGGAGAACCTAGGATCAATATATTAAAAGATGGTGATTGTCGTCTTTGCTTTGGTGGGGCAAGTGAGGAACTTCTCCCTATATCTCAAAAGGGGAAAGTTCTCCACCTCGTCATGAAACCGGCTAACGGCAACGCTCTTCCCAATTTCACGACACCACCGAGTTTTGCAAAATGAGCTAATGACTCACATTTTCTCATTTTGCAAAGATCTATTTTTCGAACTTTCTAAAAAATCGGGACAACAAAAAAAAAGGAGCGAAGGGAGCTCCAACCTCTAGGATTTTTGTGTCAGGGCTAACAGTCAAATAAGATTCACTCGACTATCATAAGAAAATTAATTCCGTAAGGGGATCCTATCCTATAGGTCACCTCTAAGAAAACAATCGATCCGTCCGAGCCGACTTACTCCGGCGCACACACCCCGTGTGGGCGATCGAACCCACACGCCTATCACACATATAACATAAGATCGGCTAGGAAGTAAAATGCGAAGGGAAAGAAGAGTTATACCGCCGCGTGGTTTGCACGAAGCCTAAAGAAGTCCGGCGGGAGCTTGCACATGAGGTAAAAGTGCTTCGTATCCTCCCGAACGACGTCGATGCTTGTTGCCCAGCAACTTCGTAATGGACCGACGAGGTGTATGGTCGCTGGAAAAGTGAGGCGGGGAGATGACGGATTTTAGCTTGTCTATGGTGAGCGCTAAGAGTGAAGGAAATTGTGAAGGGAAAGCCCAAAAAATTGAAGTTTTTACCCACTATTTTACACCAGCAAAAACATGATGTCGGCGAGGCAATATCTGTTGGGATGAAGGAGAACCGACAAGGTTGATTGGCTAAAAGAAAAAAGAAATGAGATGGCAGTGATGGTTGGCGGTTCCAGCAAGGAAGCTCGGTTGGAGGTGCTACTCGGCTATGGGAGGAGTCTCCGCGAGCGGAAAGGATGTCAGCGAGGAGAACCGGAGATAGGACAAACTTGGCCGACCAGAAACGAAGCATAATAAAACAAAAAATGGAAAATGGAAGGGTTTTGGCCGGCGGCAGGAGGAGTGGCGTTGGTCGGTGGCGAAGGCGTCGGAACTGTTGTCGGCGAAGAGGCGTCGCTTAAGAGTTCGCAAATCGGGCAGGAAGGAGTGGGGGTTTCTTTTCGTGAATCGGCAGGGAGGAGTGGAGCGGGAGTTTTTTTTTCCGCCCGTATAGGAGCAAGAGGTCTCTTTTTGTCGCAGTGGGAAGGGGGATGCCTGCGATAAGATGCGATCCTTGGGGAGAGTTGTTTTTTTCTGTAAATAGGATAGAGATAGGATAATATTTTTGCTTTTTTTTTACCATCCTTCGTTTCCTTAAACTGCATGGGATCAGCTCTTTTTTTTTTGTGCGTGGGTTGCGCCAGGTATAAGCCGCCCATAAGACTTCGACTTTGCCTTTTTGACAATTAAAAAATCAGTTTTAAGAGATGCTAAAGACCTCTCTTACATACAATGAAGCACAGAAAAAAAAAATGGGTGTACAATACGTCGTACCATATGCCCACAAAGAAGACTAATCAACTTCCAAAAAGAAGGACTACCGGGACCCAATGGTCGACACATGAAGCATAAGAGGTTGTGGCCAGAATTCCACACTCAAAGACAAGTCAACTTCCAAATAAATGACTGTCGAACCCAGAGGGCCGACGCACGTGGCGTACCACAAGTGAATTAACACCCAGAAAGAGGGTAACCACTTTCGAAGGAAGGGTGTCACGACCTGAAAGTCGATGCATAAAGTGTGATGAGGTAGCGGGTGAAATCCCACAACAAAGGCATGTCAGCTTCTAAAGGAAACTTGCCATGACCCGAGGGTCGATGCATTAAGCGTGAAAGGTGGTGGAGAGAATCCCACACACAAAGGCAATAAAACCTCTAAGAAAGGACTGTCGGACCCAGAGGGTCAACGCACAAAGCGTAGAAAAAGGTGGGCGTATGTTATGTTGTACAACATGCCCATGGAGCTACTGAGAGCTTTCCATGCCATTCATATTTTTTTTCTTTATATATATATATATATATATATATATATATATATATATATATATATATATATATATATATATATATATATATATATATAACATAAACCGTTATCAAGAGTGATCTGACGTGATATATCAAATCGAACTGGTATGAGAAGCTCTCATGCAGGTATCTCAAATTCATGACCAGCTATACCATGCAAAACATAATGTTTGCAAAATTCAAATCCAGGTGGGATTTGCCCTAAGTACTTTTCCTTAGCTCCTTTCCTTAAATTCTTTTCACCCTTAGCCTACATAGGGCTCATCATTCCGGGTGTTAAAAAAAAATATTTTCATTTTGGAGATGTCTTAAATTCATTATTAATTTATCAGTCATCCCAATGTCACATAACAATTCTCTGAACCTCAATATTCTAAGGATTTTATCAAGAGAATTTTGAAATCAAAAAGTAATTGATAACGAAACTTTTGATTTCCCGCTTACCTCAAACTTCTTCTCAAAAGTGTTGGTCATTTTTTATTTTTTTGAAGCCTTTTACACTTTTTTTTTTATTTTTTTCCTGAATTACTATATCTGGTAGTTGTAATAAAGAAATTTTTTACTTAAATTTCTCTCGAATAAAGATTCTTAGAATTTCATGATTCATTACTTATTAAGCTTCTATCGGCCTAACTGAATGAAAAAGTAAAAAATCTAAACAGTCTCTGAAACTGCTAACATCTCATGACACCCATATAGTCATTCTGAGGTATTCTCAGGACTTATGTAAAAGTTCATTAAAGGAAGGGATTCAATTATCGTGACTTAGTTTGAATCCACCAAACTATGAGGATTTACAAATCCTAAGAAGATGTAAACATGGTCTGGTCCAAGTTTATCTTTAGGATCTATCTAAGATTCACCCTCAAGAATCATCAAAGACAAACCTAAGATAAGATCGACTAAGGGACGGGATTCCTTTTGGAACCATCTTAACGACCTC
Source organism: Phalaenopsis aphrodite (assembly GCA_003013225.1). Classification (NCBI taxonomy): domain Eukaryota; kingdom Viridiplantae; phylum Streptophyta; class Magnoliopsida; order Asparagales; family Orchidaceae; genus Phalaenopsis; species Phalaenopsis aphrodite. Next base: position 1,868,212 of record NEWO01000046.1, read on the forward strand.
CAAAAATTGGAGTCGGAGTATCAAGAGACGTGGAAATATCTCGGTCAGATAAGTAGGGTCTAACCGGTAACGTCGGATATCGAGGTATCTCGACGAGTCATGGACTGACTTATAGGGGCAGAATGCTCTGATCAGTTCAACATGACTATTGATAAGGTGATAAAAATCAACCAAGTCAAACAAAGCATATACATCAGGATGGATATGGGAGAGAGGATCAATCCCACAGTGATGCTCTATCACCAAAAACAGACTAAAAGGCCAATAAGGCTCTTGATAGATGAGTTACCAAATCCTAGTCAGGTTTAGAGTAACTGACTAAATCAAATGCTTAGACATGTATAATGGTCTTAGCAATGAAATGCTCTCATCAAGAGCTTAGCCAAAATTCAAACTGACTCAGATTGAATGAGGTACTCTCAAAAAGTTTGGGAGATGTGTATCCTGCTAAACATGGATCAATCGAGACTGACAAAATGGTCTAGTTGATACAACATGTTATCAACAAGAGACTTTTGGGGGTGTCCCCAATTGGAATATAAAGCATTTGTTATAGCCTAGCTTATTAATCAGAAAGAGGCAGTATAGGACACTCTTCAAAGCAAAGGCAAGTAAACCCCCTCGCCGTCGAATGTAAAGAATCGTTCTACATGCAGCGTCAGGATATCAACAAACATGGTGGCAAGAATTTGCCTAACCCACAAGGTATTCGCTGAAGTAGGGCAATCAAAGTCTGCCCTCAAATAAGATGAGAATCGACGGGGGTTAAGTAAATTCTTACCACCATGTTTCGCTGGGCCGAACGAAGTGCGGTGAAATACTCACTGGGTCGGGGGCGGCTGGCTGGAGCGAATTGAAGTGCTCAGGGCCGGGGCGGCCGGACGAAGTGAAGTGAAAGACTCACCAGGCCGGGGCGGCCGAAAGAAGTGAAGTGAAATACTCACCGGGTCGGGACAGCTGATCGGAGCGAGGTGAAGTGCTCGTCGGGACGGAGTGGCCAGACGAAGTGAAGTCAAATTCTAGCCGGACCGGGGCGGCCGGACGGAGCGAAGTGAAATACTCACCGGGCCGAGGTGGCCAGCCGAAGCGAATTGAAGTGCTCGTTAGGCCGGGGCAACTAGACAGAACGAAGTGAAATGCTCGTCGGGTCGGGGCGGCCGGACGAAATGAAGTGAAATATTCACCGGGTCGGGACGGCTAGATGAAGCGAAGTGAATACTCTCTGAGCCGGGGCGGCCGGACGAGGTGAAGTGACATGCTATATGACATACAAAATGCAACATGTAAACATATACATGTAATAGGGAACCACTCCCGTGTTAACGACCTTACCGGGGAACCTAGGGTCAATATATAAAAAGATGACGATTGTCGTCTTTGCTTTGGCAAGGCAAGTGGGCAACTTCTCCCTAGATCTTCAAATGGGGAAGTTCTCCACCTCGTCATGAAACGGGCTAGCGGCAGCGCTCTTCCAGATTTTGCAACGCCTCCGAGCTTTGCAAAATGAGCTAATGACTCGCATTTTTTCATTTTACAAAGATTTACTTTTCAATCTTTCTAAAAGATTAGGACAACCAAAGCAAAGGGGAGCGAAGGGAGCTCCAACCTCTAAGATTTTTGTGTTATGGCTCACAGTCAAATAAGATTCACTCGGCTATCGTAGGAAAATTAGTTGCGTAAGGGAAACATATCCTATAGGTCACCTCTAGGAAAACAATCGATCCATCACACAGGTGCGCCGCCGCGCCGACTCACGCCGGCGCACACACCCCGTGTGGGCGATCGAACCCACACGCCTATCAAACCTACAACCTAAGGCTGACTAGAAAGTAAAATGTGAAAGGGAAGAAGGGTTATACCATCGCGTGGTTTGCACGAAGCCTAAAGAAGTTCGTCGGGAGCTTGTACGTGAGGTAAAAGTATCTCGTATCCTCCCGAATGATGTTGATGCTTGCTATCCAGCAACGTCGTGGTGGACCAACGAGGTGTATGGTCGCCGGAAAAGTTAAGCGGAGAGATGACGGATGTTGGCTTGTCGGTGGTGAGCGCTGAAAGTGAAGGAAATTGTGGAGAGAAAACCCAAAAAAATTGAAGCTTTTCCCCACTAGTTTACTCCAGCGAAAACACGACGCCGGCGAGGCAAAATCTGGTGGAATGAAGGAGATCTGGCAATGTTGACTGGTTAAAAGAAAAAAGGGAAGTAGACTGCGGTGGTGGTCAGTGGTTCCGCCAAGGAAGCTCGACTGGAGGTGCTACTCGACTAGGGAGGAGTTTCCGCGAGCGGAAAGGACGCTGGCAAGGAGAACCGGCGACAGGACAAAATTGGCTGACCAGAAACGAACCGGAAAAAAAACAAAAAAATGGAAAATGGAAGGGCTGGCCGGCACAGAAGGTGCGGCGCTGGTCGGCGGCGACGGCGTCGGTGCTGTCGTCGGCGAAGAGGCGTCGGTTAGGGAGTTCGCGAATCGGGCAGGGAGGAGCGGAGCGGGAGTTTTTTTTTTCCGCTTGTATAGGAGTCAGAGATCTCTTTTTGTCGCGCATAGGAGCGGGAATGGCGAGGCCTGCGATAAGATGCGATCCTTGGGGATAGGTGTATTCTTTTTGTAAATAGGATAGAGATAGGATAATATTTTTGCTTTTTTTTACTATCTTTTTTTTCCTTAAACTGCATGGGATTTTTTTTTTTTTTTCATTTTTTTTGTGTTGGTGAGAAGAAAGTGAAAGAATAGGGGGAGAGAGAGGGTGAGCTGCCATACGTGAGAAGAAAATGATTTTTTTAAAATATATTATAGAATTATAATATAATAATTATAATATCTCTCCCGCATTTTAACCCGGATATGTCCTCAAAGCGAAGTGGGCGTCATTCATGACTAAAGTCGA
>NEWO01000046.1:1911324-1928669 GCA_003013225.1 Phalaenopsis aphrodite
ATAAAAGCTAGATCAAGCTAAAATCTTTAAGAAAAAATATTTATTTAATAGGTTGAATTTTATTGTAGAGCTTTATGATCAAAATCTAAATGACTAAGTCAATTAAATATGTACACCCCTTGTTGACTTGTTGAATTATCCTGCTAGGTTACCCTGTTGACATGATACCATGCTAAGATGTTTGGTTACTCAGAATAGTTGGCGAGTTTGGGCACCCAAGTACTAACTATCTAATACGAGTTAACAAGTACAGGTTGATACGCTATCAAACACCAACTGCCGAGCTCGATTAGTATAGTAAGAATTATTGAATAATAGTTGACGAGTACGAGCAGCCAACCCATTAATGCTTGCTACTTCTGTTGAAGTTTTTTTATGTCCTGATGATTGCTTTGAAATTGATCTGACTGAACGATTGAACTAGCGTGAGCGTCTGGCATAATGAACTCAACCAAATCGTTCGGCCCAACGAATTTGAAAGTGCAATTTGCCCATTCTATCAAACAAAGTTAGTCGGCTAAGATGAAACAATCAATTTATCAAGCAGGTATGCCCAACTGCATAGGAATGAAAAACTGAATACTAAACTCCCTTGTTAAATCACCAGACTCACATACCTGCTGAATAATTGACTAAGCTGACAAAGGCAATACCAAGGATGATATGTCAAATAAGGTGCATTCATTAGAAACAACTATCAATTCAATTTGTTATATGAATAATATAACATCTCATATCAAAATATAATTAAAATAAAAACAATATCCCTTAGGATTCATGTATCATAATTATATTATTTGTGACGTCGCTAACTTATGAACCAACCCATCTATAAATAAATGGCGACATTATAGAAAATGGGGGGATCGATCCCAAGAAGTTATGTAGGATTAATCGTCTACTGAATTCTTTCGTTGCTCTCTGGTTCTTATCATTCCTTCTAAATCTTTTCTCAAAATGTACGAGTCTATAAACAAATCAAGATCTAACAATTTATTTCATATAATTACCTGCAGTCTATTTTTAAATTCCTATAAATATATTTAGGGTTCTAAAATATGATTTCTTAGTTGTAGTGAAGTGGCGGGTTTTATTAAACTGGTCTGATTGACCAAGCCAATGGACCCTTAGCTCTATAGCCACATATGTCGCCCTAATCCATCCAAATCTCAATATTTTTTAATAATATTTGTGTAAATGATAGAATATGGTCCAGAGGTTACCAAATTATTTGAGCTTTAGAAAAGCTAAGAGAGAGAGAGGTGAAACAGCTCAACTACATAATGTTTTAGCCCTCATTTGGCACTATCAATACAGGTGAACATGGACAATGAGAAGAGTTGGTGAACTTGGCGGGTTTAATTTCTTATTTGGGCCTTTTTTTAATTTATAGATTCTAATTGGGCCTCTTTTGTTTTATATTTTTGCTAACACATTTTAAGCCCCATAATACGTGGACTGGCAGGCGATAGCATGGGTACGGATATTCTTATTTTTAAAAACAAAATAAACCTTTATTTGACATAATATTAGGATTTATATATTTTATATTTAAGATAATAATATTTGAGATTGAAAATAAAATAAATAAAAGATTATTATATCATTCAAAAATCATGTTAATAAGAATTATTATAATAATAATTATTATTAAGTATAATACTAATAATAAATAATCAAAATTTAATAATAGCTTAATGAAATTTAACCATCAAATTTTTTTTTTTGAAGAACTGCACATAAAAAATATTAGTGGATATAATATAAATCATCAAAAACTAACATTTAATAATTTGCTTAATTAATGTTCATAAAATTCAAATGCACATCTCCTTTTTATACTTTTTTTTTTAAATTAAAATGGGACATGTGACATATGTGCCTACATGTGTTAGACGTGTGTCCATATATTCCATATGTCGTACACAACATACCTCATTATAACAATGTTTGGCGCATCATAACGCCATCAAAGAGAGAGTTGAACTTCACATAGGCTTTGATTGGAGGTATAGAATTAAGGATAATGGAAAAGTCAAAAATGAAATTGAATTCAAATAAAATTTTGCTTATTTATTTATTTCTTAAGATTTTGAGTTTTAGCAGGTTAGGAGGTTGGCATATGTGAGTTAACTGTATAACTTCATTTTTTTTATTTTCATTTTTTATTTTGTATCAAAATATTTTGATATATTTTATATATGAATGACCAATTTATATAATAAATCTTTAATTTCAGACATTGTGTGTTATCTCGTATATTTATTGTGTGCTAGAAAATTCATGAAGAGAAAGTATAGAAATTTAATATCTTAGCGTTGCACAAAAGTTTTGCACTCAAATAAAAGAGAAATGAGCATGAGAGTCGCCCATGATTTTTACTTGAAAAACTTGAAAATGAAAAAAAAAAAATGAATCCTAATACAATTGAGATAAGTTTACTATATAGATATATGTTATAAATTTTTTATGTAGGTTGAATAGAAGAAGGTTATTGTGGGTTTTCAAATTGATTTTTTTTTTATAGATGACAAAAAATATTGGTGAATGACAATAAATGAGTGATGGCCTAATGGTGGGAGCCAAGAAATAGTAGTTTGATGTTGATGTCAATGATGATGGTAATGATGTGATAGCATTCCTGCAATGTTGCTAATTCAATGTTGTCAATGGTGGGGACAATCCAATGATCGTGGTAGCCACTAGGTAGTAATGGTCAAACTATAAGTTGAGGATGGTGGAGGTCCGATGGCAAATGAGTGGAGTTTAGAAATCTTCAGACTCTTAGTGCTCCTTTTAAGTCTTCTCCTTAAAGTTTAATTTTCTCCTTTTTCCCTCGAGTCTTCTATATGAAGGAACGCGTGACGCTTGTTTAGATTTTCATATTTTAGATTCATGTTTCTTACCTAAAATGTAACTAAATACACACTTATATTTTGATTTCAACTTTTTTTGTAGCTTTATTTTTTCTTTTTCCATACATTTCTTCTTTGTGTTGTTTTGTGTTCGCAAGGTTCTAAACAACTCATATTATAGCAAATAAGAGAAAAAGATGTCATCAATGCAAAAGTTTGAAAGTGGCAGATGCGCTTATGAGGGCAATTTTAGTATTTACATTATTAACATGAAACCATGCTTATTTATCAAGGGCTTTTGGATTCTATAAAAAAATATAGTTTCTCTTCGATGATTGATTGGGCAAAGGCAAGGTTATTGTAATTGATAGCTTGCAATGCATGACATTCTTGAAGAAGCTAGAATCCATTTTCTCAAGGAAATTCATGACAAACATGCAATTCTCGAAGAACTAATTATATGCTCTTCAAATTGAGGATTCAAAAGATCTTAGATAGCATGCAAATAAGTTAAATAGGATCATTCTTGATCTAAGAGTTACTATAAGGATCACATAAGATCAAGGGATTACACTTCTCATCTCCTCACAAAAATCATACATAAATACATTATTTGCAAATGGTTATATCACAATCAAAGCTTGAAAATGAAAACATGAAATCTATTCTTATGCTTTAAGTATTTCAAAGAAAGTTTGAATGAACTAAAAGCAAATGTGGTGGCAACTTATCGACAACAAGAATGAAGAAGCAATGAAACAACATGAATGTCAAAAGTTAGCATGTAATATCCCAACCTAAATCTAAGATAACAATAATTAAATGCAAGGTCTAGATCAAAATCCAAGATGTCACAAAAGTGTTTATATTGCCATGAGGAAGGGAAAATCAAGATTGTCTGAAAAAATTAAAATAACAAGGGATTGATTAAATGAAGATGGAAATGTTGTTATTATTTCAAATTTAGATGGATACATGTCATCTAAAGTGCTACTTGTTCCAACCAAGAGTGCCATCAATGATTGGATCATCAAGCATGTGTGTTCATTCCACATGACTCTTTATGAAGCTTGCTTGAATGATGTTGAAAAGGAACAGTCACATGGAAGAATATTTTTTTGGGAGACTATAAAGCTTATTCATACATTGGCAGGTGCTACATTGCAATTGAATTGTTAATAGTTGTAATTAAACTTTACAAGGTAAATGGTATGTTCCCAAACTCAAGTGTGATCAAATTTCCATTAACATGTTGTAGGTTACTGTATTTTAAAAATTAGAAAAGGCTTGATAAAAGTCACCAAAGATGTATTGGTAATTATGAGGGGTTTTAATGATTAATAATTCATGACTTTAATGGGCTAATATCAACTAATTCTATAATCTTATTACATCTACCACTGTTAATAATACCAAACTCTAGCATTTTATGCTTATGCACATTAATGATTAGAGCTTGACATAACTCAGTAAGTAAGTTGTGTTACAACATCAACATTCATGCAATAAAACACAACATCAGAGATAATCTAGACTATATTCATTGTGATTTACAGGGGCAATTAAAAGTTTATACAAGTAGGTTTATTTCATCCATACAAATTTGACCATTATATGCTTTCAATCTCAATTTTAGACAACGAGTTACAAAAAATAATGGTAAGAACATGTAAGTTAGAATAGATCAAAATGTGTTTTATTAGTTAACAATTTGCTTTAAGATAAATTTAATATTGTGGTTTAGAATATTATGCCTATTTTTATTTACACAAGAGAGACCAATATAAGCTTTCCATCTCAAGCTTAGATAATGAATTATAAAAGTTAATACAGAAAATTTTTTGTATTAGAATGTTTTGGATCAAATTTGATCTTTGTTAAGAATTGAAATTGAAATAGAGAAGGAGAAGGGAAAGAGAGGAGACAATGGAAAAGTGGCTAGGATTTCAATTACATAAATCACCTCATTACAAGAGTAAAAGATAAATATATATACAATAAGAAAGAAGACTAAACTACCCTTAAGTAGGGTAAAATAATAGAAATATAAAGACTATAATATCTAGTAATATATTACTTTTATGTTAAAATATTTCCAATAACAATGCACTCATCTTATTCTCAAATAATAAACAATCAATTTTTGCATTAGTGATTCTAAGAAAATAAAAAAATATGAGACAAAAGTTTTTACGGCTATGGGCTAATATTAATATCAATTAACTATTATATGGTTAATATATATCATCAGTGACATATTAAATAGAATACAACTATAATAATCATTTGATTTGAATAGCAACAATTATGATTTAGCAAAATAAAAATCAAGCAATTTTATAGAACCATTGTAGGTTTAATAGTGGTCTAGTTTATCTCGATTCAATCAAATTTGATCTTGATCTTGTACCCCAGGCATGCCGGTTAACAATCCAACCGTTTAAATTGACTGGTTTGAAACAAGTTTTTAACACATTACTTGTTATAGAAGCAGTTAAACTTGAACATATGTATTGAACTTAGTCTTAAATAAGTAAAATAGGAACAAATCTTTGTTCAATCGAATTTGGCTATTCAAAAGTTCAAAGACACACACACACACACACACTTGTAAGTTTCCATTAATCCCATACGTACATGATAATCATAGCCATGGGATTGCAATCCTATGGGAGCATGATAGAGCATGAATAAATGGAACACAAGCTCCATGTTCATGACCAAAATCAAATACAAGTAGCATTCAAACAAAACAAAAATTAAATTAGCCAAACATCAATACATATCAAATTTGTACAAGTTGGGTTCCTTTCCACCCATAAGATATCCCTTGCAAAGGAATTGGGAGTCCTAGCACATGTGACAGCCTCTGAGAAATACATGTACATTCCCCTTTAATACACTTATTTAAATCTTATGATTGCTTCTTTTCCAATCTAAATTCAAAAATTGAACTCTTATGTAGCCGTTTTAATGGGCTTCACCATCCTATGGGCCCAGGCTTCATTTATGAAACAAATAAACAAATAATAACGTTCGATTTCTAATATTATCTTCTACCGGTTTCCCTCTTTGCAACAATTTGAAAAAACTAGGGTTCATCCTCTGAGAACGAGGTACCGAGGGCGAGCTAGATGGAGAAGTACGATAAGCTGGAGAAGGTCGGCGAAGGAACCTACGGTAAGGTTTACAAGGCTCGGGACAAGACCACGGGGCAGCTGGTGGCTCTCAAGAAGACGCGGCTTGAAATGGACGAAGAAGGAATCCCGCCGACCACTCTCCGCGAGATCTCCCTTCTGCAAATGCTCTCTCAAAGCATTTATGTTGTCCGGTATCTATCGACTCGCCATTGTTGTGTCTTCTTCTTGGACGGCGATTCTTGGATTTTGATTGCTTCGTTTTGCAGATTGTTGCGCGTGGAGCATGTTGAGAAGAATGGGAAGAGGCTTCTTTACCTCGTGTTTGAGTATCTGGACACCGATCTAAAGAAGTACATTGATTCTTACAAGCGAGGGCCAAATCCTAAGCCGCTTCCATCTCGAGAGATTCAGGTGGGGAATACTTCCTACCTCGAGATCTGCATTCACCTAAGATTTAGAATGAGTAACAGGGCATGTTTAATCTTTTTACCCTTTTTGTTTTTTTCTTTCTTTCATTAGTTTTAGTTTGTGTGGTCTTTTTTATGAGGATTGTGCTGTTTGAACCTTAATCGAATGTAAGATCTGAGTTTGGTGGATTGATCGATCTTCTTGAAGGTATAATGGTTTCCAGTGGTAAAAGTTTAGGTTTTTATTTTTTTAGTTCTCAGGTTATTGTGGTAAATTAGAGGTGAAAATTTATGTCTATCATGAATTTTTATGACAAAAACCGTGCTTTTTCTCTCTATTTCACTGTCAGAGATAGAGCTTTATCATTTTGGTAAAAATTAGTACGTGCGAACATGATAGGTGCAGATTAGGCATGGATTGGTGGTATTGTTGTTGTATTGAGGTGGTATTGGAACAATATTGAGGTGCAATTCCACCCCAATACTATGGTCTGCATATACAAACTCCGCATGTAATATTCACTCTTTTGCTGAAAATATTTGTGCGGACATGATAGAATTAAGTAAATCTTGTAAATCTAGATTTCGTGAATCTTGAGAGTACTAGAACTTGAAAATTATTATTTTGTTTGGCAGCATTTTAAGATCAAACTTGCTTGCCAACTAGGATACCAAGTAACCCCCAAGACTATTTGGCTTTGCTCTCGCTTTAATGTGCTGTTGAGTAGAACTAATGACTGTTTTGTAAAATCACATTAATGTTACAATCTAAGAGTGCTATAAGATTTGTCTATGTTAGATTGAAGAATATTAACTAATATGGGATGATTTAGTGATTAAGATGAATAATAAAATTCATACAATAATAATATAATATCCTAATTTTGGTAAATAAATACAATATATAAAATGATTAGTTAATTGATTGCTTAGTTATAAAAGTTAAAAACTTTTAAACTATGGCTTTAAGAAACATTTTTTTCAAGTTATAATATAATTAGACATTTTCTCGTAAATTTTTTTCTACATAACTTATCACTGCTTCTGCTGTTTAAAGGGATAGAATTAGCCATGAGAAATTTATAGCAATGACTATAATTTTTTTTTTTTCACGTTTTGTGCCACTTGTTTTATTCTAATGAGCCAAGTGTTCTCTCTTCATCCAGAGTTTCTTGTATCAGTTGTGCAAAGGTGTTGACCACTGCCACAGCCATGGAGTGCTGCACAGGTTCGTACTTTATCGTCTGAAATATACTTATGACTGTATGGTAACATTTTACCAGCTTTAGTAAATTCTGATTTACTAAATACTGCTCACAATTGGATTTACTAAATATGGGATTTAAGGCAAAACTGAGAATAAATTGAGAAGGAGATTGACATTTTTTTTTCAATTAAATCCTATATAAGGTGGTTTCTGGCAGCCAATTAATAGGCGGATTTAGTAAAGAATTTAGCTTAAATCCAGCCAAACACAAAAAAACTGAACCTTAAATCCACGCTTCGTTCAACCAAATTTTATCGCATTCTAACTGTTTTTTCCTTTGTGTTTCATCTTCTGCCTCACGTAAATCCGGATTTATTAAATCCGAGTCACAGTCGGATTTAAGACTGTGGCTTCAAAGCTTTTCTTCGTCAAAATAGATTTGATAAATCAAGATTTACTAAAACCTATTTAACGTAAATTGGTGATGCAGCCAAATACAGCCAAATCTGTTACTATAGAAGCCCCCTAATTGTTTAACATAAACTATGGCCCCAGTTATTTAAAAGTTGTTTTACAATATATCAGAGACTTGAAGCCTCAGAATCTTCTGGTTGACAAAGAAAAGGGCATCTTGAAGGTTGCAGATCTGGGATTAGGAAGAGCATTCACCATTCCTCTAAAGAGCTACACGCACGAGGTTTTTAATTCTTTGCAATAATGTCTTTGACGAATTGAGTATATGTTCTCCACTTAAAATAACTGTCTTTCATTAATGTTTTAAGAAGTCCAAGACACAACATTTAAAATCTCCTTTTTACCATTTTGTTATAAAATTAGAATTTAACCATTGTGTATGCGTTGGGCATATATTTTCACAAATAATGCTACTCTAACTATGAGAATTAAGATTCTATCAGAGTTGATTTCAAGAGTCTTATGTAATGAGAACTATGATTTATATGTCTGTATGATTATGACATGAGATTTCAAATGCTATTTTCAAGTAAGTTTGTGAGCTGTTCGTATCTTATCGTGTTCCTATCCGTACATACCTCTTTGAATCATAGAGTATTTCTGAATAACTCATCTCCTTGTCATTTTAGATTGTTACACTTTGGTATAGAGCTCCTGAAGTTCTGCTTGGATCGACACACTACTCGATCGGAGTGGATATGTGGTCAGTTGGGTGCATTTTTGGTAAGTAGAAGGATTGTTGGTAACTAGAGACAAGTAATTTCTTTTTAGATGTGGTTTGCAATGTGAATACTAAAATTCTTAGAAATATATAAGTGAAACAAATCGTCCATGGGTGTGTTTTGATGTGTCAATTGTTGATTTTATAGTTTGCACAAATTAATAATGGGGCATTTACAGACATAGCATCCAAATTCTATGTAATTACATATCAAACACCTAGAATTTGCTTTTCTATATTTATATCAATCGAATCTCTCGGATCACCTAAAAAACCCCCTTTTTTTTTCTTTTAAAAACTGAATTATGCCTTTTTATGCATAGGAATGGTGGTGTATATGTAAAAATTAAAGTTTACATTTTAGATATGTAAATAAATAGGAAAACTGGTGTATATGTAAAAAGTAAAATTTAGGTACTAGATATGTAAATACATAGGAATTGAGTTGTATGCATGCAAATCTTTCAATTTTCATTACCATGGGGCATTTTGCGTCTTTGCCGCGTTGGCTTCCTCCTTATAGTATTGTGATTAATGCAGCCGAAATGGTTAGGAGACAACCTTTATTTGCTGGTGATTCAGAGTTACAGCAATTGCTTCATATTTTCAGGTATTTTGTTGGGAAATTTTGCTGATAACGTGAACTGATCTGTTAATTTATATCTGTAGCATGAACATTTTGTATTTAGTATTAAATCACTAGCAAATGAACAAACCTGAATATTAAATCACTCATTTATTTACATTAGTAGATATGACTGTTTGTCTTTAGAGAAGCACCTTTTAAAAAAAGTTAGAAGTTCTATTATAGTTCATGAATTATTTAGCACTTGACCACATTTTGTTTTACCTATGGCCTCGTTAGAGATCATTTTTTTTTTAATGCTTTTTTTTTGGTTTTTCAAAACCTGTTTATTTAGTGTGTTTTTTATATGTTTTATTTTTTATTTCTAAAAATAAATAAACATATTTCAAAAACGCCTAAAACAATTTTTAGGTTTTTTGAATAATTTAAAAAACAACCATACCTTCTTAATCAGATATAGCAAATATATTTGTGTTTCAAATCAAAACATGAACAAAAAGTAGAAAACACTAAATAAAACTGATCCCAAACAGCTCCTAAATAGTTCCTGTTGTAAATATTTTATAATCATGCATTACGAAGTATTTTTTTCCAGTATATATGTGGTATTAAAGATCCATTTTTTGTTTTCTGCCGCCATTTTTATCTGATAAAACTAATTAAACTTGAAGGTTTCTTGGGACTCCTGATGAAGAGAAGTGGCCTGGAGTCTCTTCTTTGCGAGACTGGCACGACTATCCACAGTGGAAGCCCCAGAGCATGGCTAATGCTCTCCCCTTATTGGAACCTGAAGGAATTGACCTTCTATCGGTAAATTTACTATTCTTTTTCCCATTATGCACAGAACCAACAGGGATTACTTGTCGAATAAAACATTTAGCTAATATTGAAAGCATCATCTACTCAGACTGAAATGCATATTGTTTATGCAATACATTTCAAGATAAAAAAATTAAAGTTTTTTTTATACATGAATAATTTTTCAGAAATTGAATGGTATAATTTGAACCGAATACAACCTCAAACACAAAAATAAGTTTTTCAACATAATCTAACATGAGCTAAGCTCAAATTGAGCAAACAACTAACTATGCAGGTCAAGCTTCAGTCCTTCACATCCTTAAATTTAGCCTAAAAAATTGGTGCCATCATCATCATTCATTAAAATTTTTGGTTGCATTGATCACTCATCTAATCTAAGTACTTTTTTTTTTCTTTTATTTGGCAGGGTGAGCATTCTAATCTAACATCTTGGGATTCTTTATTTTATTGCTACACATTCGAGCACTATCTGATTACTTTTGCTGCTTGTCTTGCAGAAAATGCTAGAGTATAATCCGTCAAATCGAATTTCTGCAAAGGAAGCAATGGAACATCCTTACTTCGACAACCTTGACAAGTCACAGTTCTAACCTGTAACTGAGTTTTCTGGACAGTCTGTGTGTGTGTCTCTTGCTGCTATTTTCATTGCAGTAGCAGCTGACATTTATTAACAAGTATAGAAACTCTACTGCGTCTAGAGTTCTTTAGCAGTCATGGCTTATTGTTGGTGTTTGTACCACCAGACCTAGAAAATGAATAAACACTAAAAGAAAGCGTATCTCAATATGCGTTTGATTGCGAGGATAGACTGATAGCAATTTTATATTGAGTTAATCTGAATCCAACTCAAGATGGATCCTGAATCATTCAATTTAATCTCAAATTGTACTATTTAGTTATTGGAGCATGACCTGATCTCAATTTGAGTAAAAAAAAAAAGATCTAATATCAATCAATTTCTGGTATCACAAAACTATATATATCATATAACAAAAAAAATGCAAATTTGGCCATAAAATAATTCTTACATTCATGTGCATTTAGGGATGCATATATGTACCTTTCAATCCATTCTCAAATTAGCTCAATCTCTTATTTGTTGTGATCAATTCAACTGATATGAATTGGGTTTGGTTCATTGTCTTAGATTAATGTTCAAATTAAGCCAAAATTTGGTTCATTGGGCCTGGTACCGTTTGGGACAGCTTTTTAGGTGCTTTCCAAAGAAAGCACCTAATATGTTGTTTGGAGAGCCTCGTTTCTTATGTTTTTTTGAAAATTTTGTCCCCAAAACTTTATTCTGGGAACGAAGAGCGACACTTCGATTCCATGGAACGGAGCGTTGCGGGAGCACAAAATGCCAGTGCTGCCCCTGAGTAATTTGTGGAATTACTGTCCTACTCGTGATATTACCCTCCCCTTCCCTTCCCTAGGGAGCATTGTGGGAGCACAAAATGCCAGTGCTGCCCGAGTAATTTGTGGAATTACCGTCCTATTCGTGATATTACCCTCCCCTTCCCTTCCCTTCCCTTTGCAGTTTCTCCGTTTGTATTGAGTAGATTTCATTCTGTGTGCTTGAAATTTATTGATTGATATTTCATTTCCAATTTATTTGGGCTCACTTGGGATTTGGCGGGATTGTGTGATTTTGTTTTAAAATTTTTTGGGCTTGCTCTGAATTTGGGTGGAGGGGTGTGCAATCATGAAACTTCAGGTGTGAGCTTTGTAAATACAAGAAATTTGTGCTCTGCGTGTAAGTAAATAAGAAACGTGTGCTATGTATGTAAATACACAAGTTTTGTGTGCTTTTTTTCGAAACATTGTACTCTTGGTATGCATGTGATGAGATTGCTATAGTTTTGGTTGAGGTTGTAGGCTGGCTTGTTAAGAAATCGGTGGCATTTGGTGGCGTGTACTACAACTCGATTTTATGCATAATTGTGGGCAATGTTATGCATTCAGTGTGCGTGATGATGAAAGTTTAGGTGTGAGGTTTTTAAATGCTTAAGAATTTTTTTGTTATGTGTGTAAGTATATGAGAAATGTGTGACATGTAAGTACATAAAAAATGTTTACGTGATGAAAATTAGGTGTGAGGTTTTTAAATACATAAGAATTATGTGCTATATATGAAAGTACATAAGAAATGTATTTTTGTTTGAAGTACACATGAATTCTTGTGCTAGGTGTGAGTTTTGTTTGAAATGGATAAGAAATGGGTTTTTTGTTTGGAATACATAAGAAATGTTCTTTAAGGTATACAAGAATTGGTGGGATTGCTCTGTTTAGAGGGAAGGGCGGTATTTCAACATAAATTTAGAAGATTTGCTTACGCAGCTAAATTCTTATGCATTTACATATCTAACACATAAACATGCATTTCTATATACATGAGACCTAATATAAGTGCATAAATGCTTTCTTTGTTGTGATGTTAAAGATTTGTGAACATAAGAAATGTGTGATATGTTTGTAAACACATAAAAGCTTAGAGCTTTTGTTTGTAAATACTATGGGCTTGCTATGAATTTGGTGGGATTGATCTATTTTAACATATCGTTAGAATAATTACTTGCAACACAATTCTTATGCATTCACATATCTCGTCATATTCCTCATGGCTATTTCATTTATACATTTGGATTTGTGAATTTTAGTTTATGTTGTCAACCTTTATTACATAATCACTTTAAAATGTTGCAGCTCATANAAAAAAAACGATCTAATATCAATTAATTTCTAGTGTCATAAAACTATATATATCTATATTTAAACAAAAAAAAAATGCAAATTCGGCCATAAAATAATTGTTACATTCATGTGCGTTTAGGGATGCATATATGTACCTTTCAATCCATTCTCAAATTAGCTCAATCTCTTATATGTTGTGATCAATTCAAATGATATGAATTGGGTTTGGTTTATTGTCTTAGGTTTATGTTCAAATTAAGCCAAAGAAAGCACCTAATATGTTGTTTGGAGAGCCTCGTTTCTTATGTTTTTTTGAAAATTTTGTCCCCAAAACTTGATTTTGGGAACGGAGAGCCACACTTCGATTCCATGGAACATTGCCGGAGCACAAAATGCCAGTGCTGCCCCTGAGTAATTTGTGGAATTACTGTCCTATTCGTGATATACCCTCCCCTTCCCTTCCCTACGGAGCGTTGCGGGAGCACAAAATGCCAGTGCTGCCCGAGTAATTTGTGGAATTACTGTCCTATTCGTGATATTACCCTTCCCTTCCCTTTGCAGTTTCTCCGTTTGTATTGAGTAGATTTCATTCTGTGTGCTTGAAATTTATTGATTGATATTTCATTTCCAATTTATTTGGGCTCACTTGGGATTTGGCGGGATTGTGTGATTTTGTTTTAAAATTTTTTGGGCTTGCTCTGAATTTGGGTGGAGGGGTGTGTAATCATGAAACTTCAGGTGTGAGCTTTGTAAATACAAGATATTTGTGCTCTGCATGTAAGTAAATAAGAAACGTGTGCCATATGTATGTAAATATACAAGTTTTGTGTGCTTTTTTTCGAAACGTTGTACTCTTGGTATGCATGTGATGAGATTGCTATAGTTTTCGTTGAAGTTGTAGGCTGGCTTGTTAAGAAATCGGTGGCATTTGGTGGCGTGTACTACAACTCGATTTTATGCATAATTGTGGGCAATGTTATGCATTCAGTGTGCGTGATGATGAAAGTTTAGGTGTGAGGGTTTTAAATGCTTAAGAATTTTTTTGTTATGTGTGTAAGAATATGAGAAATGTGTGATATGTAAGTACATAAAAATGTTTACGTGATGAAAATTAGGTGTGAGGTTTTTAAATTTAAATACATCAGAATTATGTGCTATATATGTAAGTACATAGGAATTGTATTTTTGTGAAGACACAAGAATTCTTGTGCTAGGTGTGAGTTTTGTTTGAAATAGATAAGAAATGGGTTTTTTATTTGGAATACATAAGAAATGTTCTTTAAGGTATACAAGAATTGGTGGGATTGCTCTGTTTAGAGGGAAGGGCGGTATTTCAACATAAATTTAGAAGATTTGCTTACGCAGCTAAATTCTTATGCATTTACATATCTAACACATAAACATGCATTTATATATACATGAGACCTAATATAAGTGCATAAATGCCTTCTTTGTTGTGATGTTAAAAATTTGTGAACATAAGAAATGTGTGATATGTTTGTAAACACATAAAAGCTTAGAGCTTTTGTTTGTAAATACTATGGGCTTGCTATGGATTTGGTGGGATTGATCTATTTTAACATATCGTTAGAATAATTACTTACAACACAATTCTTATGCATTCAAATATCTCGTCATATCCCTCATGGCTATTTCATTTATACATTTGGATTTGTGAATTTTAGTTTATGTTGTCAACCTTTATTACATAATCACTTTAAAATGTTGCAGCTCATAAGATGGGAAAAAAAAAAAAAATGTGGTGTATCGGCCACTTGGGAGAGGACGGTCAAGATCATTTTCTATAATTTATACTTAAAGGAGATAGAATTAGGCAACATGTCTACTAGACATTTCAATAAGAATGCTAACAAAACATAACAAAATAATTTCATGAAAAGATAAGAATAATATATGATAAAACCCAACTAAAAATTAAATGGGATTAGTTGAAAAATGATTGAGAATTGTGGAAGAAATTTAAGAGATGAGCTACAGGATTAGATTGAGATACTATTAAGAAAAAAATAGACGCATCAAAGGAATGATAGAGAGATAAGCTTTTGGTAAGTAGATAATCTTATTACAAAATTATTCAATATTTTGACATTTTTCTTAATTGATTTTTTCAAATGTAGGTTGTGCTCAACATAAAAAAAAAAAAAAGTATTGTGACATGGATCCTGAACTTGAAGATAAGCTTAAGTAAAATGTGGGCTACAACACAGGAAAGTCTTCAGAATTTAGATGAACCTGAATTTGCTCATTCAAATAAAAATTTTGAGGAACCGACCCACAAGGTAGAACACGCTAAATCTAGTCAATCCAAACACATTACACAACAAAGTCAGCTACAAAAAAAAAAAAGGCTTGCGCTGCATTTTTAAGTCAACAAATTTCACAGTTAGTTACTTCATGTGCTAGCATGACGTCTAGTGCTCACACAAACAATTCGTTGGCTAAATCCATTAGGCTACTGGATTGCACTCTTAAAATCTTTGAGAACTTGTCGTTATATTTATTTGCCACAAAACTTTGACGAACCAACGAAGTAGGATGCTTCATCACAATGGTCCCGGAGTTGAGAATTCATTATGTTTGTTGTTTTTTTTAAATAAATCCAGTTGATCTTTCGTTAATAATTTTTTGCTTGATTTTCTTCATGTTTTGTTAGACATCTTTTTGAGTTATTACTTATATTTATTGCACTGATGTGGTTAATTCAATTTGTGTAATAATTTGTCTCGATATTTCTTTCGACATTGCAATACTTTAATTCAGTTAGAAGTACCCTTCTGTTATTGTAAGTTGTTATTTTTATTGTTTCATTAAAATTTTCTTTTGGCAATGCAAGAAGTGATCTAATGAATCCATCAAATGAAGAAATCATAGAGACGATTCAACGAATAACCATTATGTCAGTTACAATATGTCTCATTAAAGATTACTACCAAACTTAATTGTGCAAGACTTCGTGCATGACATTTTTCTCATTAGGTGACAAATGGATTGATGAGTTCTTTCAAGGTCATTAGAATAGAATTTACATGTTCCAAATATCCAAAATAATATTATGTGATCTCATGAACAAATTGCGAAATTCGTACGATTTGAATGAATCGTCCCAAATTACATGAAATGAAGTATTGATTGTCATTTTATATATATTATCACATAATGAGTTGACGTGTGCTATTTCCAAATGGTTTCAACATTCAAGAGAGCTTATCAGCAGGTAATTTGATATTTATCTTAATTTGTTCGTTAGATTGCCTTCATCTATTGCTAAACCAATAGATCTCAGTTTTGGTGATACACCAAGAGAAATACATGCTGATATCAAATATAGGAGGTTCTTTAAGATAATTATTATATAAATTTATGACCTCATTGGCATGTTTTACTTAAGAGTAATTGTTAGTTTCAATTTCTAACATGAATGAATTATTTATACAGCGTCATTAATCATTACAATGTGTAATTGAGAGAACATTCAGTACATATACATATAAAAAAAAATTGGTCATATTTCAAGATATGTCGATATATTCATTCAAGAAGTCAAAATAGTTGTAGCAAAAACAACTATGCATAATTTCATATGCAAACATCCATCTTGAGATATGTAGATTTCAGGGTTTTAGATGAGGATCCTATGTGCATAATCATAGAAGCATTCAAACATCATATATGACAGCCAATACTGGATAAAGATTTGAGTGTTAAGACACTCGATGGGGAGGGTGTTCAGGAGATGATTCGGTTGAGGGAACAAATCACAAATGTCTTCGTGAATGTGTCAAATACCTATAACTGATAAATTGATTGAACATTATGAGTGACTTTTGAGGTATTTTTTAGTTTTTTTTGCTAAGTAGGATAAAACTATGTAGGTTGATGCAATGCATATTTAATTCATAAAATTTTTTCTTGTTTTTTTTTTTTATTGAACTATGGACATGCTCTGATTGCTCCTACTTGGATGGCCAATCGAGCAACTGTAGGTAAAGTTTTTAAATATTCTTGTAATGCTACTTTCTTTTAGGGTCTATTGCCTTGCTATGATGTGAGAATTTACTCTCTTTTTACTGAATCTGAGCCTAGATTGTTATTGTAACAATAACATTATAATAGTTTTAGGTTTTATATCTATTTTTTCTTTTGAATTTCTCATTTTAATATCAACTTGAGCTTAAGTATATGCATTAAGAAAATAAAAGTTCAAGAAACTCTACAGTCTTGAGAATTAATATTGTCACCGCAGTTTGTAATTTTTTGTATGCACGTCTCGACAAGAAATTAATTTTAGGAGAAAATTTTATAAGCGTTCGAGAAACATGACGCTTGATGACTGTGACTTCTTTAGATAAGTTGAGGATTGTGAGGAGTATACTCCAAATAGCGACAACATTTGGAGAGTAACTTTGAAAAAGAAATTCTGC
>NEWO01000046.1:1929757-1959091 GCA_003013225.1 Phalaenopsis aphrodite
TCGAACTAACCTACACCTGACATACACCTGCCCCCATCAATTAAACAGTTGAAGTTATCAAACTACACCCACTCCTTATTTTTCAACCTCTTCTACTATACAACTAAACAATCATCTCACATCATGCGATAAGGACTCATAAAATTTTTAATTTATAAATATCAATTTCGGGTGGTCTGTGTTTAATTTTCCCAATTAATTTTTAATAGAAACTTACTCGGTCATTATAAACTATTAAATACAACGTTGCCATTAAGACACTATCTTCCTTCCAAGATAGTTACCACCGAGTCTAGGATTTAGCAACATTTGTATTACGAACAAAAAGAAGAAGAAGAAGAAGAAGATGCAGGATAAGAGACAGAAAGATAAAGAAGAAGACATGCCTCATTAACCGTCCGATCAAAATCAAGCGCTCTGCACATTAACAGTCTTCATCATGGTCTTAAACTCAAAGAAATCCACCAGTCCATCACTATCCCGGTCCACAGATCCGATCATCAGCTGAACCCGATCTAGGGTTCGCCCTTCAGCCAAACCCAACTTCCCGAGCACCACCTGCAACTCTTTCGCTGAAATGAATCCATCCCCATCCTCATCGAAAACCCTAAACGCCTCTCTCATCTCATCCTCCTCCTCCACCTCTCCTCTGCTTCCATCGGAATTGAATAGGGCGTCACCGAGGGAGCGGTGGATTGAATTGAAGGAGTCGAAATCGAGGCCGAGACGGCCCGTCGGGATGTAAGATGCGATGGAGGAGCAGAGTTCGGAGGGATCGACGCCGAGGCCGAGGCAATCGAGGGCAAGACAGAGCTCTTCGGAGGTGATTTCTCCGTCGCCGTTGCGGTCGAAGATGTCGAAAACGCGGCGGAGGCGGAGGGAGTTGAGGCTCGGGGATCGGAGGCGGAAGGATGGGGAGGTGTGGAGTAGGTGGGGTTTGAGAGATGAGACGATCAAAGGGGTTTCGATCGCCAGTTGCGATGGGGGGATTTCTCTGGCCATTTTTGTTGCTTGAGATTTGACTATTGGCTTTTGCAGGTGGGAGAGGAAGACGGGGAAGAGGAGACGGTTTATGAATTATTAATGGCTGAGAAAAAACGGGAGGGTGTTGAGGACATTTAATGCGGTATGGCGGGGAGTGCCAGTCAGTAAACGCTAGAAGGTTTGGGTATGTGAAAATGGAAAAAATATTACGGGCTGGTTTGGGAGTGCTTTTTAGCTGATACTGTAAATTTTTGGCGAAAATTATCATTTGGTTTGTAATTGTGCCACATAATTTTTGTGGAGAGAAAGTGGGCCGCGGCATTAACCCAACGGCCCCGCTTTCGCCCCGACACTTTTACCCTTTACTCCGCGGCTGTCTCCTCTACCCTAGCTGCTTCCCCGCTGCTTCCCTCGCGAATCCCCTTCTCATTCTTCTTTCATAGCCCCTCGATCGACCGATCTCAAGTACAACAAACCATTTTCTTCTTGTATTTGCGGATCTGAGGAAGGTTATGTGTTTTCGTGGCTCTGATGTTTTCTCCTTGTTATCTCTTTCCTGTTTCTGTTGTTTTTTTTTCCCTCCTTTTCTATGGTGGATCTGTAGCTTCACGAAGACATTAATGACATCAGTGATTTGTGTTTTTGCTTTGACTTCATAGCTAGAAATTGACAACATAAATTCTTAAATTTTTGGTGTTTTTTTCCTCTTTTTATGTGATGGATTTCAGTTTAATATTTAAATTTATGAACAGTTTTAACAAACAAGAGCAACATTGTCAGTTTTCAGAAATAACTGTCACATAGTTGTTTTCACACAGCTGCACCGAACAGGCTGTCAGCTTTCCTGAAGCAGCTTTCTAAGGCAGCGCAGCTGAAAAGCTGAGAAGCTACAGCTGCGCCAAACAGACCATACATCATGGCTATTGGTATAGTTTTACATTGTTTAAGACTCAATGAGGGTCTGTCATTCATATATATATGTCCATCTTAATAAAAACAAAATAAGAAAATATATATGTGTGGGTCTGTTTGTATACGTGACAGGTTCTGATTGGAGTCCCGATGTAAAAAATATATCAAAACTCCTAATGCAATAATTTTTTTGTGAAAATGGGGTATGTCATCGACCGATTTGACTTTCACTGAGGGCGTCGAGAAATACCTTTGACGGTGACGACAACCTGACTACTATGATGGAAGTCTAATAATAGGAGTCGTATGACAGAATTCAAATGTCAGCATCATCAACAATTGTGGTTGGGAGATGATGTCTAACAACGATGATGGGTTGATGGCGATCTAACTAACATGGCTTCGATAATAGCAATGCTTATTGGGCAACGTAGTCCGACGATGGTGATGGTGGTCTGGTAGCATTAGTCCGACAACGACGACACGACGATGATGGTGGGGGCAACTACTGCTTAACAATGGTGGTCTAACGACGATGGTAGTCTATTGGAAAACAGTGGTGGTCGAGTAGTGGTGGTCCTACAAAGATAAATGTTGGACAACAATTGTCCGGGGGCGGTGACGTCGGCAATAGTGGTGGTCGAGCTGTGATGATCTAGTGGCGACGGCAAGGCAACTCTGGTGGTAGTGACTGACTTTTTTTTGTAATCGATAAATACAAGAATTTGATAACGCTACTAGAATATTTAATTTCCAGCAACTGTGTTCAAAGACTTGATCGCGACTTTATAGATGTGTCTGATTTGGTTAAGATGTATAATTATAATATTCAATAATGTTAAAGTCAAATTTGTTAACGTAAGTATACGTATCGTTCAAGTAATATAGGGCTTTAATGAAGTCCTAGATATCGATCCCATAGGGAATTATTTAGAATTACAGACTAAAATTTTAGAAAAGCTTGACTTTAATCACAACAACGACGTTCAATATGTTTATCTGTCACTAATAGACAATTGAAATAAATAGATAATTTTAATAACTAATAAGCAACTAATGATAGAAGTAGGGTGTAATTGTGATATTCGATATGTAAGAAAACATCATTCTCCTTGTCAAGAAATTATAGTGAATGGATAAAATGAATTAGTTCAATTTATATTGTGCCAAATTGGAGCATACATATTCTTTACCCTTTGGTCCAGACATAAAGAACATTGACTAATCCTATGCTTGTTTACTGATTCTGCGGCAAGACTGGGAGGATACCAGCTCTCACTTCGGAGCTCCCACGTTCCCCTCACCTGAGGGCTAACATTTACACATCAGCACCCAAACGATAGGACCGAATTGGGGATTTTAGTCTGTCACTCTAAAATCTCCAATTCTTCGCTCGATAATAATATTTCCCTATTTATTTGCACCCAACTTCCAAGGGCTTTGACCTCCCTGAATCTTGGATATAATCTTCACTTTAGTTGTAAAACTCAACATATTTAACAAGTCAATTGGCGAGATTGAAAGTAAATTAAGATCGTAGTGAAAAGATCATCACAATATCTTAAACATTTTCATGGCTTCACCAATTCAAATCACCATTTCACAAATCTCGAGACAAGGAGAAAGACTGAGAAAACTACTCAGAACTCGTGGGGAAAACACAACAAAACTCGGAATTCATATATAAAATCAAAGTCATACAAACTACAACAAGTAAATAACTTATCTCTAATTTCTCCCCAAGAACACTCCTTGAAGTTCCTCTGAATCTCTTCCTTTCTTTACAACACACAAAATTCCTCTTCGAAGTAGCAAGGAGGAAGAAATCTCACTTTCCCTCCACTCTTACAATCTCTCAAAGAATTCCTCACAATTGTTACACTCTAATGGTAACTTTCAAGGCCTCTAACACACTTTAAACTTCCTAGACTACCTCCTCTCTTCTCCATTTTCGGCCAAAATGTTCTTTTAAAGTTGTAGATGAGCTTTCCTAAGAGTTGCCTAAACATCCCTTCAAAATTTGATCTCATCCAAAGCTTGAGTAAGCATAACCGTCGATCTCGCCATCGACAGCTCGAGGGCGTCGTTGGCGGGCTTCTAGATAATTTTTGTCCTGTAGTCTCGGGAAAATCTCATCGGCGGCGGCGTCGAGGGCACTGTCGGCGGCGTCGAGGGTGTCGTCGGTGGCATACTTCAAATCTTCACATTTTGGTCCTTTTCGCTCCAAATTCGCTCCTTTTTACATCTTTTTGCTCCAATGACCCTAATTCATCATTTTTGTAACAAAACATCAAAAATACCTTTCTTTAAAGTGCAATATCATCAAAAACAATATAAAATATGTATGAAAATCTCAACATATTTTCCTTTGGTCAGACAACAATGGTGCAATTGTGATTTGGTGGAGGCAACAATCCGTGGATAGTGGTCAAGCAGAGGTGGAGCTCGAGAATTCTTAAAAGTTTGGAGCTTTCTTCAGCATTCTCTCATCCTGAAGAGTGTTGGGGTTTATTTTTTAATTTTGTAATTGACATCATTCGTAAATATTGAATGTTCATAGTGTCAAGATCAACACTATGAACTAGTCCTATGAGTTTGGCGCCACAATGCTAGGAAAAGTATAAATAACATTCAATGGTGTTAGGATGCCACCTCCTTTTACTTCATGACATCATGGTTCTCTCTTTATGATCATACGAGAGGTGATTTTTGTATGTATGCATTTATAAGCATGTGGTTCTTTACACCTGTATGCCATGTATGTTGACCAACATTTATATGCATGAAATTTGTATTATTTTCATTACATTTTGATTTTGATTACAAGATCTTTGGTTGTACATTTAGAATGTATTTTTTTTATCCTCTTCCGAAGAATTTTGATCGTTGTTAGTTTCGATAGGTTTGGCTTTGGAGGTACACCCTTTGTGGTGTTTTTTTAATAAATTGTTTGTGTGTATGTTCGTATATGCAACGTCTTACTTCTCTAAGTAAGGCCCCATTTTAGGTTACACCATGTAGGTTTATTTCTCATGATTCAACATGTCAGTGATAGTATTCAATGACCCTTAGTATAACAAGTGATAATAATAGGGAAACGAGCATTGATCGTTGAGTAGTACAATTTATTCTATTATTTACATATCTCATAGGATCGATTCAAACATAGACCTTTGCTAACATTTGTCACTTGTTGTGATGAGTATTAGTTCATTAAGATGCTTAGAATAGGGCTAGCTTGGTGACTTCATTAAAATCATTTGGGAAAGGCTTTTGTCCTTGTACCATGACTTGCACATAGATGAATGTGTAGGCAACACCTTGTAGTACTTGTTTAAAAACATATTTAGGAAGTAGTTATGGATTTTCATACACAACTATTGTTATTTGGTGTGTATTTGTTAGTGTATACTTTATGTGTATTGTTCATGTTTTATCGAGTTTTGAGACTTGTGTATTAGTGTGTTAGGGCAAATTTTTCTTGTTGTGCATTATATTTTATAGAAAAGAGCTTAATGATTTAAATTAACACATTTTCTACAGGTGTCACTTCGCTCTCTTCCTATCGAGTGCATCATTTTATATGTTACATGAGATAACCCGTGCTAACCTTTGTCGTTGGTTGAGTGCTTTTTGGGACATTTTTTAATAAACTTTTACAATCTCTTTGGATAGTCTGCATTGAAAATAAGGTACGGGGCGAGTGCCGAAGCTTGGAGCAGGCATCCTGTGGAGAGGATCAGGAGTTGTTTGCTATTTATAAATAAATAAATAAATAAATAAATAAATAAATATATATATATATATATATATATATATATATATATATATATATATATATATATATATATATATATATATATATATATATTAATAACATGTTGCCTGATGCATTGCGAGAGTATTTTATATAGCAAAAAATTTAAAGAAAGTTATTCTAATAGTATAAATGATCTAGATATTATGTATTGAATGGGTTAAGGGGACATGATATATTATATGATGTTGCTTTTAATGGAGTTGAAATGCTTAATCAAATGATAGTTAACAATGATTTTGTTTTTTTTTTTTTCCAAAATGCTAAAAATAAGATTCAAATGTTAATTTTAATGGTCTTTTAGACCACAAGATAGTGACCACTGAAATTTATTTTACTCTGATTTATATTGATATGATCTTTCAAACCAAGACTGCATTACAAATTATAATCAATGCATAGTTTTTTATAGTAATGTTGAGTATAAGAAATTAACTTAAATAAATCCAAATTATTGATTATATATGCTCATCATGATGATGATGTAATATGACATTGTGGATGATATTTACATGCTATAGCATGTCAACATACATGTAGTCATTCGATTATGTACACTTCTATATTTATTTTTCATTTTATAATACCTTGCGTACATAATCAAATAGATATAAACTATGAAATGATTGAGTATATTGAAGCTAAATTTAATGTTTAAGTCTCATATATAAAAATTTGGGATGCAATGAGAAAGACAATTCTAATAATCTTTGATAGTTGAGAAAATAATATAGAAGTTTATATCATTTTATGGATGCTGTAAGAATGTAATGCCCAAAACTATTTATAGTCGTGAGTTTACACAAAAAATGTCATTTTACAAGTTTTTTTTTGATTTTTGGGTCATCTCTTTCAAGTTGGTCTCCCTGTCGCCCAATATTAAGTTTTAATGGTATATGCTTATTAGAAAACTATAGAGGAACACTCTTAACTGCCTGCAGTTGGTATCAATGCTAATAATATTCCATTCTCACTAGCATTTGTCATTGTTTAGTCTGAATCAAATGATTCTTAATTGTGATTTTAATGTAGTCTATATGACTCCACTTAACTTATTAGATGTCTACAAGATCTTTGTATGGTGTTCGATAAGCATTTTGTTTTGATTAAAGGTTGCAAAGAGATATTTTATTGGGTTGTGCATCATGATTGCTTTTTTCATTTAAGGGAGAATTGTAATAAAGTTGTAAGTCAAATGAGATTAAAAAATAGAGAAATGATATGCGATAGAAATGTATTCTGCTAAAAATACATATGATTTAGATATTTTAAGATACAAATGTTTGATGTTTTTACTGTAAAAATGAAAGCGTATGATTGACTAGTAGAACGATATCTCACATGATTGAGATTATATCATAGCAGTGATTCTATTTATAGAACAATGATTGCTAATGCATATGATTCATTCAATGGTGTTTTTAGGCAGGCTCTTGCAGTGTCTATGCAAGCATTAGTCTGTGCTATTTGTTATTACTTGATTGCTATGTTTATTAATAATCATAACATAAAAAATAATTAGTAAATATAAATTTGTTCCTAGAACAATACGAAAGAAAAACATGCCAATTTCCCGAATCAACTTGTATAAATCCTTATGGGAATGAAGTTTTATGATAGCTCATGCATAACATTTTAAGTTGATTTTGATGGAAGTGAATATTATAAATGTGATTACAATTATCTTATCATTTATCAAGTGACATGTCCACATGCTATTATTGCAGTTGGAGCAAAACGGGTGGATGGTATTTTATTTCTCTCTCAATATTATGAACTTAAAAAGTATGCACAAACATATGAAGTAGTTTTTCATACAATCCCTAACTACAACTTAAGACAATAATCTAGTCTAATAGAGGGAATCATAGAGTTGAATCCACCATGAATTAGAAGATGACCAGGTTGACTAAGAGTAATGTGTGTTCGTAATATAATGGATAAAAATGTGGACTGGAAGACTATGTAGTTGCTATCATCAAGTACGACAAAATAGGTTTGCATGCTGACAATATTCATAAAATATAAGGTATGAATTATTTTTTAAATAAAAAAATTTTTTTTTCTACTTATTATACATTTTATTTTGCAAAAAAAAAAAAAACCTAGACCACAAAGACATAACTTCGCCCGCAATAAGGCTGGTTATAGAGACGAGATAGAGGCACAACTATGCACTTATTTTTCTTTTTATTTTGCTTTAATAATTTAAAAAAAAATTGTACATATATTTTAAAAATATTACACGATGCTACTAATGATCTTTTTTATTTAAATTATTTTTATTTTTATAGTAAAAATATTAAAAATGGGAATATTTTAATGCCATTGTTTAAATTGCTTCAATAATTTAAGAAAATGATACTTTTTCCAAATTAAATAATAAATTTACAATTATAAAAAAAATTGTAGTTCTTACATTATCAAAATTTTGATAAATACATTTAAATATTATTTAAAAATATTTCCATTTTTTAAAAAGATATTAAATAAATTAAATAAAAAATGACTATATAACTGCAGTCATTTATTAATTTAATTAAATTAAAAATAATAAAAATAAAGTTGGCCCAGCAGGCCGGGTCCCCCAAGTCACCTAATGCTTGGGAGACTTCCATAGAGGGGAGTGGCCCAATTTTGTCACCACTAGCTTCTTTTTAAATTCTTTTACAACAAATACTCTAATAAGTTTATTTACAAAAATCTCCCTTCTAAAATTTTATTTATTTATTTTACTATTATATCTTTATTAACATTTATCAATGCTCATTATTCACCATATTCAATTCATCAAAATTTTTATATTAAACAAGTTATCCTTGTGTGTGTGCGCGCGCGCGTGTATATATATATATATATATATATATATATATATATATATATATATATATATATATATATATATATATATATATATATATTCATTAATTAGAAAATTCACATTGATAATATAATAACAAGTTTTTTTAATGGGACATTTACATAAATACCACTGAATTCTCATTAATTTAACAGTCTAACAACCTAAACCTCAATATTACATGCACACCATCCTATGCTTCCTAATTTTTGGTATCTACCACTTTGTTACATTTTCATCTCTACTCTCAATGTTTTGCTACTTTATGAAGAGCGACATGATTGCAGCGAACAAAGATGTCCGTAACTCTCATCTTTCTCCTCCTTCCACTCCATTCCTACCCGAAACCACTAAGGAAAAAGATAAATCTTGTTTTTCTCCCAATTCCTCTCATTCACGTTGGCAAACTTCCATCTTCTCTAATTCTTGTACATCTCAATCCTTCCACTTGCATTCGTGAGCTTCAACTCCTCTAAATTATGTAGAACACATTCCTCCTGCCTACTTTCAGAGGTCTTTGTATGACGTAATCTTGTCATTGCCTCCCCCAATGGTTTTGGATAAGAGCGACGTGAAAGAAGGAGAAATATGAGAGTTTCGGATGTCTTTGTACGCCGATCCTATCACTAAGGAAAAATGCGAAGAGGCAGTAATGAAAGGGTGAAAGAATGGCACTGATGAGAAATTGAGAAAAATTGGGTTTTATGTCTGCAACATTAAAATTTAGGGTGGGCGATAGATAAATTAATAAATAGTATGTGGTATGGGTGTAAATCCCCGTTCTCTAATTCTGGCCTCCTTTGCGTGAGAAAATTAACGGCGTTGATTTGATCATCTTATCGCGTATTCCGAGTATACAGAGATTGGATAATAATTTCTCTATGCATGTACAATATTCCTAAACGAATTCATGCTCCAAATCGAAATCAAAAAGGCAAAATAGAAAACTCCGAACCACTTTTAAAAAGAAAATCGAAATATGTATTATGGCACAGATAGCCACGCCGGCTAAACCATTTCAAAATTTCCAACTTCCAGCTGCGAAGGAAGAAAGCTAGAGGAGGAGAGGGAGAGGGAGAGGGAGAGAGAGGGGAGAGGGAGATATGGAAGCTCCGATCAACTCATACGAGGACATTCGCAGGAAGAGAGTTGAAGAAAACCATAAACAGCTTGAGGTGAGCAATTTTCCATGGAAAGCTAAGACGCATTTTTTTTTTCCCGAAAAATTTCTTCTATCGACTGCGGTTTCTTTTCTCACTTCCTTCTTTGATTTGTGAATGGAATGAAGAGTATGAGCGAATGTTTATGAGATTGTAGGTTTTTCAAGCATCTTATTTCCAGAGAAACCATTTTATGTTTTTTCTCAGGCATCTTTGTTGTGAAGGTTTATGATCTGGTTTTCTACTTTGATCTTATTGATGACATCTCATTGACCTGTTGGTAGTAGAAAGACGCTATACTCGCTCGTCCATTCACGTCAAGTTGTGGTGCACAGTTGGCTTAGGGTAAACTATTATGGTAGCTGTTGGCCGAGGGTTACGGACTTACAGTGGATGGGGAAGAGGAGGTGATTCTATTTCAGGAGAAATATTTATGTACGGAGAAAGCACACAGCTCTCCATGTGTAATCACCTCCCAACAACCGCTCAATAACCTCTGCAGAGATTATTGGGGTTATCGACTTTATTTGGAGTCAATACCCTCCGCAGTTACACTTTCACATTTTGTTAACCCTCCAATAAACTTGAGGTTATTGATGGGTTACTGGGAGGGGATTATGCACGGAAAGCTGCGTGCGTTCTCCATACGTAAATATTTCTCTTATTTCAGAAAAACTTGCGTGCGGTGTCCGATCCGGACCGTAAATCACCTGATTTACGGTTCTGATATATCTCGGTGGGCCCCAACTAAAATTTATTATTATTTTTTTAAAAAAATAGAAATAATCCTGACCGTAGATCACCGTAATCTAAGGCCAAAATCGAACACCAAATGCAGAGATACATGCGGTGTCCGTGCATAATAATCCCTCCTTATTTCATAGGGACAAATATTGAATAATATTTTGTTTTAATTTCACCAAAAGAGCACGTTATTGCCCTCTTCATGTAGTTTTTTAGTATCCTTCCTTCTATCTTTTTGTTTTAGGCATAGTTCCACTAGCCGCTCCAATTTTTTATAGGGCTAATAATGAGGGAAGCTCGAGGGAGCTTGGCTTGACCTACTTTTTCTTTGTAGTCCTGACAATAATTTAGGTACTTATGTTATGAACTCTATCAAATGGGCATAAATATTCTCCAATGAACCCTCAAGCTCAAAAAATAAGTAACATTTTATTTATTTCAAATTCGAAACTAGAACCATCTTAATCATAAACCATTCTTTCCAACTTCGTCATTATTCTCTCTTTCATTGTCCATCATTTCCGACAGCAATGGGCTGATTTTATAAAGGTTCCCTATCAGCTATTTTTTAATTCAAGTTAGTTTAAGGTGAGATTCTGTTTGCACTATGAGGATTACTTTAGGTTGTTTCAAATTATCTTTATCTGTTATGCATCTTTAACATGTCATAATTATGTTAGGGGTATATCTGTCAATAGATCCCTTGCTAATTGAGACTAAGTGACAGAAAATGGATCATTAGTTCACTATCTACACCAAATGTTTTCATGTCAAGAATATCTTCAACTATGTAGATTTATATACCAAGATCTTTTTTTTATTCAGTTTATTTGTATTTCTTTATTTTTGGGTCGTCTCATAGAGAGACCTAAAAGCCTTAATAAGTCAAGTCCATGAATTTGAGATAAATCTGTCAGAACTGTCAGTTGGTCAAACTAATTTTCCATTGCTCAGAATAGACAAAGTAAGTTGTTTATGAGGGACTATCTCTTAGGTTTGATACTGATTTTTGTTTAATTGTGTGGGCACAAGTCTAGCAATAGATAGATGTCACAATCATTAAACTATATCAACATGTAATAATTGTTCTTTTGTTGTATGTATTAAATTTCATCCCAATTGATGCTTATTAGCACAACGATCTAACAACATAAAACTAAATTTGTAAGGTATTCCATCTGTCCTTTGTAGGACTTGTTCATTGTTTTATTTGTTTATGTGACTATAATATTTAACAAAGCGTTTCAATATATTATTTGACTTGAAAAAAAAAAAAAAGACAACGAAAGTATATCACATGTATTCTCAAAATTAGATTTCAGTTATTCTTTGGAAACAATGCTTAAATATGGAAATTTTGTTTTAGGTGATATAAATATTGAAATTTGAATAGTTAGAATGATTGTGCTAGTATGATTAATCTTTTCAACTTTATAGGTCAAAATGATTTGAGGAGAAGCATTTGATTATAAATGTTAAGAATAAAACAAATACGTAAAATTGTGGCACCCATTTAGGAATTTAGCTTCGTAAGTTAGACAATAAAGTTATCAGACAAGGCTTTTGAATAAAATCACACTAACATAAGTGAATCAATTTAACTTTTTTGGCTAAGAAGATTGATGTTGTATGATATTTTGATGATTAATGAGATATGACAAGGGCAAAGAAAGGATATCATATTTATGCATGATGTCTTGGGTTTTATGGTTTAACTGTTATGAAAAGGTCCATAAATTCTGAGTTTTATGACAGAAATAGGCAGTTTGATCGAAGATTTTGGTACAGTACACAATATAAACACCTTAAGCACCGAATTTTTTTCCTTTTTTCTTGTAAAACTTCCATTAAATAAGCCCCTAAATAAAATTTTTTATTCTCTAATAAGATAATACCATAAATCTTGAAATAAAACAATTGACATATAAATAATAATGAATGAAAATTTTTTGAAATTTTCTCTACATGTAGCAAAATTATACGAGCATCTAATATTAGTTGTTTTATGCCATTTACTCCATAGAAGATATACTTGGGAAAAAAATATCAACTAAAGAGAGTCATACAATTGTAATTTAATGGGTATATCACAGTTCTAAATTATAATAATATAAAAATAAAGTGCAATAGCACGCATGTTAATCATTCATTTTAAGCTATACATAATCATAAATTTTTTTGAATTTAAAAAATACTTGTGACCTTAAATGTTGCTAGGCAATTTGGGATATGCATAGTCATAAAATTATAACATCCCATTTGGCATTTAGTTTTAAACATAGACGGAGCTTTTCATATTATAGTCTTTCATATCATAACTTATGCCTTCATATATATCTAATATATCGTTTTCAGAAGCATTGTCTAAAAATTTAACTCTTCTTGTTAATTTTCACGTTGGCATTGCAAGGCGAAGAACAAATTCACTATTATTAGAAACCATCAACTCACCTTTTGTCGATACATTTCCGGTTAGCGCAACGGGATATGTGTTATATTTTTATTATTGATTGAAGTGAAAAATAAATCATCAATGCTCGCTTACATTAACATCTTCATTTAGTACCAGAAGGCGGTTACTCTATTGTTCAACACACACATACACGCATACCTAATTTCCATTTATCTCTACATATAATATTACTTAGTAAGAATTATTGTTTGGTATTGTGTAAACAATTGAGACAAAAATTGAAAACTAGCTTCATTCTTTGCATAATGAGAGATCATTTGCAAGAGAGAAAAAAATATTGTAATAAATTGCAGTCATCATATAATAAAATCAAATCTCATCTCTATAAATGGAGAACAATCTCAATTCAATCGATTAAATGCAAGGTCTAGAGAAAAGACAACATTATTTCAATTAAAAAATATAATTATCCACTTTAGAATCGCCTCTTGGACATGATTGTGGAAGAACTAGCTTTGCCGTCCCCTTAACTTAAGCCTGCACTTTGATATTGAGTTAATCTATATATCACATATGAGTCTTACATTTAACTTAAAACCTATGCTTTATTTCTTTCAAATCATCTAGCTAACTCATTCACTGATATTATTATTGGGGCTAATTTTTTTTTGTCTAATATAAAATACGCCATAGTTATCAAATAGTGAATATAACTATGAATTAGTAACATGCATAATCTTTCCAATGACTTATTAATTTATCTTAATTAACTTTTTGCTATGCACTGCTGTGCTTTGACAGGTAAGCATATACTGCATGCTAAGAAAGGCTGTTCCTTTTTGTAGCTTGGGAGCTAGAAATCAAATTGGTGTGTGTATTTTGGTTGAAAATCTTAAAGAAGGAACAAACAAGAGAACTTCCTGCAATGGACCTGATTCATTGTTATTTATTGCAAAAAGCTTTGCTTTGAGAATATAGCGGTTCTTCGCAGCACAAAAAAAATTATGCCAGAACTTTGCCTTTAATCCATTTGATAAATAAGTGAGATAACAATGATATTTGGCTATTTTCTACTTCATCTTTTGTTTTTTCATTCCTTTCTTCATTTTCCCAAGTCTTCGATCTGGAAGTGTTGGTGCATTTTGGAAAATCAACCATACATGAATAGTATATAGAAAAAAATCAAGTTTACTTTTTCTGACTTGACTGCCTTGTTAAAAAGGGCCTTGGAATTTCGAGGATCTCAAAATGTCTTCTTGAAGTGGCAAAGACTGACTACAAGCAATTGGTATGCAAAAAACCCTTTCATCATTTAATAATATATGGTTCTATTTTATTTGATGAAATGGTAAAAGTTTGTTTTGATTTTGTTTATAACTGCAAGAAATTTCGATTTCACATGTTGAGACTAGTCTTCCATCTAACTTGCCATGGAAAGCAGTCCATGAGTTTTATATTTCAATGAATTCTGGTTATGGCACTTGTTTTTCACATCTAAATATATATTTTTTAATTTAAATTCCATAATTAGTTTAGGTATATAATTTTGCATTTTGAATAAGATTGTGATGGTGAAATGAAGTTTAAGAGAGAAAAACATAACAACAAGAAATACAATAAAAGTTGAGAAATAAAGGGAAGGAGGCAGAGTATACCTCACGCCCACCTGAATTTGGAGGACTCTTGGTATCAATCAAAGAGGGTAAAAAGAGCCACAATGTTAACCAGAGCGGGGAAGGGATCTAGCTGACTGCTCAAGGAGGAAGGCAAGCAACTGTCTTTGTTTTTTTCTTTTGACAAGCACTCTCCTATTATAAAATTAAAGCCCTTTATATAGATGAGGATATGTGTGTAGTCATAAGTACTAAGGTACCCATAAGCATACATAAAGGCCAACATGTCATATTACATGAAATTAAGCATATCATTAAGTAAACATAAATACTAATAAACTAGTG
Source organism: Phalaenopsis aphrodite (assembly GCA_003013225.1). NCBI lineage: Eukaryota > Viridiplantae > Streptophyta > Magnoliopsida > Asparagales > Orchidaceae > Phalaenopsis > Phalaenopsis aphrodite. The sequence goes on from NEWO01000046.1 coordinate 1,944,606, forward strand.
CTCTTTATTATCTAACATTAGAATCATGTATGACTTGTGAAATATTGAGTTTCTGAGAGCTTTTCCTTGAAGAGTTAAAGGGGAGGCAATTAAGGTAGTGAAGTTTGATGTGCATTAAAAAATGTAGTGTTGTATGATGCGTGCAAGAAAATTTGCGGTGGTAGAGTAATGAATTATCATTTTAACATTGCACGAGAATTCAACACACATTTAAGTAAAAGAAAACAACTAGTAATGACACCAAAAGTTTTTACATGGAAAACCCGTAAAAGAAAAAACTATAGGGTCTTACGTAGTTGTAAAAATCTACTCTAGGTTGATAATTACAGAGACCCATTGTTCCACAGACGAGAAATGATTAATAGGTTTTCCAAGTTACAACGTCAACTGATGACTTTTAGTTGGTGGTGGTCGACAGTGATTGGTAGTTGATCGACGACGGTCAACGCTGGTTGACGACGATTAGTGTTGTTCGACGACGATAGTGGTGATTGACGGTGGTCGGAGGTGGTTGATGACGGTCGATGGTGGTTGATGACGACAATAGTGCTTGGCGGCTCTATTTATAGTGTTCTGGGTGTAATTAATGCAAGGAGATAAACCACTTTGATTGGACGGTCCAAAGTGCTCGCTTCAATTAGATGACGTTTTATGGACATTTGAGTGCCTTAACAATGTCAAAATTTAGCAATTTTGGGCTCGTTGGATTCACTTTGTCAAGACGCTTGATTCCTTATAAGCTCGTCAGATTCAACACCTATTTGAACTTTCAAATGTGTCTAGAAAATTTCCAAATGTGATTTTATGACAGGATATGAGCTTGATTTCACTCGGATTGGACCAATTTTAGTATCATTGGGTCCATCTCATCGAACTAGTCAGTTTGACTATAATTATGCTAAAATTGAAGCTTCTGATGGCTTTTTATCAAAATTTGAACACTTTTTTCTCAAAAGATTGTCTCAAGATCCGTATTATGCTCAAGATGAGAATTTGTTGATGGTGTGCCATTTATATTTTTCACGGGTATAGTGTAGTATATAAGAAAATAGGAGTATTTAACACCAAATAGGCCAAGTCAACAGATAAGCGCCCAGCTCTCATGGAGAGCATTTCAAAGTTGAAGGTACCAGGTTTCAACCAGAAAACAACATCCCCAGCTTTAGAGGAGCAATGTCCCAACCCCAACCAGACAAGTCCCTTTGTGGCCATATTAGCTAGAGAAAGTGAAAATTTCAAAGAAAACATCTCGATGCTAGGACCCGAGCGTCGCCACACCTTCATCCAACGACGCCACGTTACCAAGCCAACACCCCAACACCTGATGCCCTAATTTGATCTTCCCTAGTTAAAAATTCCAGCACCTGTGTGCTGCATCGCCACACCCAAACCAACGCGTCGACGCCACCTTGATAGAGTTGCCTCGCCCCTACCGACTTAGGGCAGTTTTGGTAGTTTTGCTTACGGTTTCGATTTGGAGAGCTTATAAGGGCACATTTCTTTGTAGAAAATTTGTGGTAGTTGAAGAAGTTCATCCTGTGAAGTTTTCTTTGGTGGCACATCAATTGATGTTAAATCAACGAATCAATGAAAATAATTTTTAGATTCAAAGTTTCTTATGTTCAAGTATCTAGATTTTGTTGGGATGAAGAAACTAGATTCAATTAATTCACAATTAAATAACAACACATAAGTTAACGTAAAAAAATTATTAAAATAGTTAATATTATTAATTAAATATAATTAATATTAACTTCATCGTTCCGACCCAAGAGAGCCCCACAAAAAGGCATAATTGTTCCCTCGCTCTACTCAAAAGCTATATCGCCAAAAAAAAAGGAGCGGATATTGGTTGCTTTAAAAAAGATTTCACATGTGACATCAATCAATACCGATAATTAGACCTTCCAGAAGAACCCATAAGATCTATCGTCTCATCATGGATCTTTCAACCAAAAAAAAAATGGAAACAAGAAAACAAACACTTACAAACATCTTGAAAAGCTCAAACAATCTTAATCAAACATACAAAGAACGAAAATAAACATGATCTGTATAAAATAAATAAGTGGAAATTGACAAAAGAAGTAACTAATTACATTTTTGTGTAGGTGTGATGTATTAGAGAATTCAGTATACTAACCAACGAATCTGTCTTCACAAGAAGATAACATACGTTGTCTAAAAGTGATTCTTAGTTGTCTTTAAACCACGTAATACCAAACTTGTGTGTGTCACTCATGCATATCACTAAGAAAGACCATCCAGAATAACCTTGAAAATCGTATTGCCGAAAAAAAAGAGAAGAACTTGGTTCCCTTCAATAAGATTTTATATGTGACACCAACCAATACTGATAATTAGATTATTCAGAAGAACCCATAAGGTCTATTTCCCAGCTCAACCTCCTTAAGACTGAGGTCGCAAAATATAAGTTTGACTTTCTTATCCCACACGGCAGTTGAACTGACTTCTTTAGTTTTTAGAAAAAAACAAAATATTAATATTTCACAGCAACTACAACACAATAATTAGCCACCACAACCAGACAACCACAACCCAACCCACAATCACAATCACCACAGTTCAAGGCACATCACAGCCAACCAACCCATAACCCACCACCACCACACACAACACAACCACCAGAAGCCACAACACATCCACCAGAAGCTACAACACAACCACAATAAGCTACAGCACAACCACTCAAATGTAGGATCATTTGGCTGCTTAAAGTTAGCAAAATATGCTCTGAATTCACACTAACAAAATCATTATATTTACCTGTTGCATCTTACTATTGTTGGGATGTGTAAGAATTTATTGAGAGTCTTTTCCTAGAGATAATGAAGATGATGTCTACATGTTATTGATGATGATAACTGAAAAATATTCTTTCAAGCTTTCTCTAAAAAGTTTTAAAAGCAAATCTATGAGATATCAATGCACAAAATAATTTCCACCACTACACATAGGACACCACCACAACCAACAACATAACCACCACAAGCCAGAGCCACCACCCAACCTATAGCCAACTACACCATAATCACACAAATACAACACATCCACCATAACCCACAACACAACCACCCAAATGTAGGATCATTTGGTTGCTTATAGTTAGCAAAACATGCTCTGAATTCACACTAACAAAATTATTATATTTTCCTGTTACATCTTACTATTGTGGGGATGTAAAAGAATTTATTGGCACCCTTTATCCTAGAGTTAATGAAGATGATATGGGATATCAATGCACAAAATAATTTTCACCGCCACACATAGCACAACCACCATAAGCCAGAGCCACCATCCCAACCCATTGCCAACCACCACACAACCACAACACAACTATCACACCACAACCACCATACTTGTTAATGAATCAAGCGTCTCATCCCATGATATCTGGTGTAAAATAAAACTCCTTTTTTGCAAAATTAACAAAATATGCTTTGAATTCACAGTAACAAAATCATTTTATTTTTCTGTTTCATCTTACTGTTGTGGAGATGCGTAAGAATTTATTTGCAGTGTTCTCCTAGAGATAATGAAGAGGATGTCTACATATTATTGATGATAATCATTGAAAAGTATTCTTTTAAGCTTTCCCTAAAGAATTTTTCAAAGCAAATCTATGAGATATCAATACACAATAGTTTCCACCATCACACATAACACAACCACCACAACTCACAGCATAGCCACCCTAAGCCAGAGCCACCACCCCAACCCACAACCATGTAATGAAATATGTATACCAGAGCAGTTGATGTGGTATATATATAAATCAAACAGAAGAACGATCGACGAAGCGAAAAATAGAACGAGAAAAATTTACACCAGAAAAGAACACACAGATTTACGTGGTTCGGTAAATTGCCTACGTCCACAGAGTTGTAGAGGATTTTACTACTTGAGGAAATTTACACCAGTTGATCATCTCGACTTACAAGAGGAATCTCTCACTCTTCGTTGCTCTCTCTCTTCTTCTCTCTCTACAACGAGATACACCGAAGAAAACTCTACACCGAGATACACCGAAGTAGACAAACTTATAAGAGAAATAATCCAAATTTCTCTTCTGCCACAAACCACCAAGAAGAAGTCTAGAGAGAACAATCTTCTTTCTTCCTTCTTCTTCCTTTTGCCGCAAGAAACTACTCCTTGCACTTTTTTTCTTCCACTATCCCGTGGAAACCCGAAGAACTCTTCCTCTATCTCGAGGAAACCTAAAGAAGAAAATCGTGACTTCTTGTGACTTTCAGATATGAAGGAGAGCCTCTCCTTTTATCATGAAGAGAAGGAAGCGAAGGGATGCTTCGCTTCCCGAAATAGAGGAGGTGGGAGCAGTTTCTAGAAAAGGGACTCGACTCTTCGCAAAAAAGAAAGGAAGGAGTGGTTATTTGTGAAGAGGTGTGACCCTTCGCGATCGGAAGCGTCGTTTCACGAAAACAAAACAAGAGGCGGGAGCGAGAGTTCGCGGGTTGGGTGGACCAGACTCCACGCCAGTGCTAACAATCTCTCACTTGGAGATCGATACGCCTGCTACAAAATTTCCTTCCTCGAACTGAATCCTCCACTGATAGTGTCGTCCTTTACTTCAAACATGAATCCTCCACCATGAATCCTCTACCTTGATTCCTCCACATGTGTATCCTCCACCTCTGCAACTCAAAGCCTCAGTCTTCACTCGAGAAGACCAACTAAAGCTGTGCATAACTTCAGTTTCTCAAGAGTAACACCCTCATCAACAAACTCCACATAGCTTTGCACCTCCAAGCTATTTCCTGGGTCACTCTTGTCTCTTTTTACAACTCCCACTGCATGGGCAACATCCTGCCTCTGTTGAAAGCCTTTTCCAACAAGTTTAGCCTTGTACCTTTTATTGACATCACACTCAGTCTTTACCTGGTACACCCATTTGTTGTGCAATATCTTCTTCCCTGGTGGAAGTTCTGCTAGCTCCCACTTGCTCAAATTTTCATCTTGCACGATTTTTTCATAGCTCTGTGGTTCTGTAACATGTGTCTATGGAACAATAGCAATGGGTGCCCCAGACCCACTCTCTTCTTCACTTCCATCACTGCCCTGCACTGTGGCCTTTGGTAGATTTTCTACCACATTCAAAGCCCCTGAATCCAACATCAAGTTTTTAACAGAACTATGAACTGCCAACAAAAGTGCATCCTGTGATTCTTCAGATACCACATTTGCGCTATCATTCTCCATCTTCTTAGAATTCCTGCAATTCTTCTTTATGTGGCAGCCTTGCCACAATTCTAACAGGTTGCCTGCTTACTAAACTTTGATTTCGATCTCTCTGTCCTTGAGTTCCTGTCATGTCATCTTCCTCTGAAATCAACATTCATTGCCGAACTCGAACCTGAGACCTCGACAAAATCTTTCCTGCGAACTTCCTCAGCCAAAATCAAATCACGAATATCATCGTATTTCAGTTTAGATTTACCTGCAAAACTGCTAACTGCTATCCTCATGACTTCCCAATTGTCTGACAATGAAGCTTGTTGCAATGAAGCCAACAAGATCAGTGCACATATCTCATCATCAAAATCAATTTCCACAGACGACAATTGATTTGTGATAGTATTGAAAATATTCAGGTGTTGAGCAATAGAAACACCTTCCGCCATCTTCAAATTGAATAACTTCTTCATCAAGTGCACCTTGTTATTCACCGATGACTTTTCATACATACCTGATAAGGCTGCCATGAGATCTGCAGTCGTCCTTTCCTTGACGACAATGTGTGCAACAGACCTCGATAGAGTCAATCGAATAACCCCCAGAACTTGTCGATCCAACAAATTTCATTCAGCCTCATCCATCCTTTCAGGTCTTTTCCCCAATAACGGAAGATGAAGTTTCTTTCCATAAAAAATATTATTCTATCTGCATTCTCTAATAACCAAAATCTGTGCCATCAAATTTCTCGATCCCTGAAACTTTTACTTCATCTACATCCATCATTCTTCCTCAGATCTGAGCAAAGTTTTGATACCAGTTGTTATGAAATATGTATACCAGAGTAGTTGATGTGGTATATATATAAATCAAACAGGAGAACGATCGATGAAGCGAAAAATAGAACGAGAAAAATATATACCAGAAAAGAACACAGACTTACGTGGTTCGGCAAATTGCCTACGTTCACGGAGTTGTAGAGGATTTTACTACTTGAGGAAATTTACACCAGTCGATCACCTCGACTTACAAGAGAAATCTCTCACTCTTCGTTGCTCTCTCTCTTCTTCTCTCTCTGTTCTTCTCTCTCTACACCAAGATACACCGAAGAAGACAAACTTACAAGAGAAATAAACCCAATTTTTCGTCTGCCACAAGCCACCAAGAAGAAGCCCAGGGAAAACAATCTTCTTCTTTTTCCTTCTTCTTCCTTCTGCCGCAAGAAACTACTCCTTGCACTTCTTCTCTTCCACTGTCCCGTGGAAACCCGAAGAACTCTTCCTCTATCCCGAGGAAACCTAAAGAAGAAAATCGCGACTTCTTGTGACTTTCAAATATGAAGGAGAGTCTCTCCTTTTATCACGAAGAGAAGGAAGCGAAGGGATGCTTCGCTTCCCAAAATAGAGGAGGCGGGAGCGGTTTCTGGCAAAGGGACGCGACTCTTCGCAAAAAAGAAAGGAGGGAGTGGTTATTTGTGAAGAGGTGTGCGATCGGAAGCACCGTTTCGTGAAAACAGAAGGAAAAGCGGGAGCGAGAGTTCGCGGGTTGGGTGGACCGGACTCCACGCCAGCGCTAACAAACCAACCACACCACGACCACACAACCACAACACAACCACCCAAATGTGGGGCCATGTGGCAGCTTAAAGTTCGCAAAATATGCTCTGAATTTACACTAACAATATAGTCTTTTAAGATTTTTGTCAAGCGTTGCTTGAAAATTTTGAATCCAACCGAGTCTGTGGCTAAGGAACAACCTACTCTTGGAATTAATTTTATTGTTATCTAGGAGCATGTTCATTTTGGGGGGTCTATTTGAATTCGAGAAATAGGAAGGGAAGGAGGGAGTGAATACAGGCATCAACCTGGACACTTGAACAACAAGGTGGAGAAATTGAAGCCATGACTACAACCTTAAGAGGGTAAAAAGGAAAGCTATTTTATGCAAATTTGCTAAGTGCTGATTGAAACTTTTGAATTCAACTTGGGAACAATTTAACATTTTATTAATGCAGATTTGTACACCACATGGTTGTATCAGTTAATATGTTCTGGAATATTGTTATTCCAATTAAATTCGAGAAATAGGAATACAGGCATCAACCAGGACACTTGAACAACAAGGTGGAGAAATTGAAGCCGTGACTGCAACCTTAAGAGGGTAAAAAGGAAAGCTATTTTATGCAAATTTGCTAAGTGCTGATTGAAACTTTTGAATTCAACTTGGGAACAATTTAACATTTTATTAATGCAGATTTGTACACCACATGGTTGTATCAGTTAATATGTTCTGGAATATTGTTATTCCAATTAAATTCGAGAAATAGGAAGGGAAGGAGGGAGTGAATACAGGCATCAATCAGGACTCTTGAACAACAAGGTGGAGAAATTGAAGCATGACTACAACCTTAAGAGGGTTAAAAGGAGAACTATTTTATGCAAATTTGCTAAGTGTTGATTGAAACTTCTGAATTCAACTTGGGAACAATTTCACATTTTATTAATGCAGATTCGTACACCACATGGTTGTATGATAGTTATTTGGACATGCTGTTTGATTGCTTTATTCTAACTTTCATGGTACTAATCCATCTTAAAACACAACCCCTCTTGATCCCTATGAAATCGACCAAGCTCTGTTTTTTGAACTTAATTATAAACGTCATTTTATCAATTTAACCCCAAAAAATAAAAATGTTACCTCATTTTTGCAGAAAAACCATAGAAGTTGCAACGTGAAGAAATTGCTCGAGACAACAGAGTTGAGGCGCTCATCAAGGATGCGCAATCCAGTTCCTTCATATCGTGATGATGTATGATATTGCTATTTCAGTATGAGTAAAGGAAAAAATTAATACTTCTTGCTAATCTTTCTTTGACACTGCCTTTTATCACGGTTGCTGATTTTAATATCTTTTGCCTCCTTAGTTCTTGCACTTTTACTGTTTTCTACTTGGAATAGAAATTTCAGTTTTAGCACATAATGGATATCAATTTGTTAGAAATCCGTTTTACCATTTATCTTCACCTTCTTTACAATCTTATCCGTGCATGAGCTAATTTTCTCTCCTAGAAAGAGAATGCCCATTTTCCTCTTTCATTAAATTTGGCGTATGCTGTCATATATTGTTCTCAAACTCGAAATCAAACCACTGATTTCGATTTATAACCTGAAATTACTTTTATATCAATTTTCATATTGGTGAGCTCTTCTGTTTAGGCTTTGTACAAGACTAAGATGCCGGAAGACTTCATATTGAAATTTGAATCATCAATTTAGATCAGCATCTCAGACAGCCATTAACTTGGAATTCAGCATCACAAGAAGTGTGCATAATTTTACACAATTTTTTTCAAAGCCCAGAAGGATTAACCCAAGATTTTATTGTTTAAACACTGAAAAGTTTAGTCAGATTACCTCCTTAGCCCTAGAAAATATAGTTGTTGACCTCCATGTGTTCCATAGGCAAATCTAATCAAATGTGATGACAAGGGAGAATGATGGATGTAATTTCAAAACAAATTGAATTAGAACGACTCTCTTGCTTGAAAAGAGTATTCAACTGGTGCCATTTCACCAAAAGACATGTTTCATTGAATCAAAACATCAAAATGGTTAAAAATGCTACCGATATCCCTTGAGCTATCAGATGAGGAGAGGGTAGAAATTTGTCATGCATAGGTGGAAAAATTAATATGAGGCAGTGCATGAACACACTCATTCTTTATATTACTAATAAATTATTATCATGATCATTTATAAATTAATATATCTATTTACACACACAACACTATTTTGTTTAATTTTATTGTTATTAAAAAGAAAAAAAAAATTTAAAAGAGGCAGTTTTATTGCTCCCAAATTTTCAAAAATTAGGTAAGCTTCACGGGTGTTGTGTATAATAGTACGATGTTTAATGACAATGTTATTGCGTAATATGAAATTTTTATATTAAAAGAATAATTAACTTTTATAAGCCCATAATCCAGCGCTGGCTCCCTTCTTTTGCAATTCCTTCATGCAACTTCCTAAGCTTGAGTGATTCCTTTCTCCCTCCCAATTGCATCTCATAAGTTTTCTCTTCTTTCATTAATTCTCTCACAAACACTCCTTTCCCCTTAAATCTTTTTGTTCCTCATAAGCAGGGTTGTAATCAAGCTAAGTAGAGTCAAGTATGTCTTTAATTGGATAACTTGGTCGAACCATATGGTCATGTTCAATTCGATCCTAAGCTGAGCTTTAACATATATTTTCATACATGACTAGCTTAAATTTTTTAATGTTCATTCTTGATTTGTGCTAAGCTTGTTTATATTAATTGTACAAACAAAAAATTTCAAATGATTGCATAAATTTTTAATATAAAATTAAAATTTTGATTTGTACTTAATTTTTTATATAAAACTAGTAAATAACTAAAAAATTGAATGAGTAGCTGATTTTTTTATATAAAATTATTAATAAATAATTTTGAAATTTTAAGTAAATAATCAATTGAATAATTTTTAAGTTAACATCTAGTTAGTTTATACCAAGTAAATAAAATATTATATAAGTTACAAGTAAACTTTCTTACAATCAATAATATAAATAAGTGCTAACAAACTAATTTCTTGAAAAAAAAATGTATTAAATATATATATATATATATATATATATATATTGATATTAAATTCTAATATATTAAATATATGACTAAATAAGTTTTAGTTAATCAAAATTCATTTAAATAATATAAGTATAAAATATTTAGCAAGTTGTTTGTTTAATAATAAGAGAGTTTGTTCGTGAATATTAATAAACGTGTTAGATTATGTTCAATTTTGGTTCTTTTAATCATTGAGTTTGAAAAAAAATTAAACTTGTTTATTTAATATTATGAATAAACACGATCGAGTCTTAATCAAGTCAAGTTCAAGTTGTTCAACAAGTGCGTTAGTTCATTTCATACTCTACTCATAAGTATGCCTTCATCATGATAGTGAGTATAGAATAGTGGCCTCGTCACCCTACAAGTTCTCGTACATGTTTTTCCTAACAAGAAAGAGTTAAATTCTTTCCCTTTTGTAAAAACAAAAAATTACCTTTTTGTATTTTGCTTATACAAGAAATTCAAACAATGTAGGTTTTTTTGCGCATCATTTATATGCATTTTCTTAATGCAATAAAGAATAAAATATTGTTTGTTTCATTTTGTACACCTATAGACGCTTATTTTAGGCATGGTAGGCAGATGTAAAAAATTCTTGAAACCCCCATGCAGGAGACATGGAGTTGCTACCAAATTCACCATAATTTTATTTAAAAGGTCAAAATAAAAAATGATTTTTGAAGTGATGAAAAGCAACGAAAACTGAGAAGAATGGTAAAACATATTAAAAAAAATGATAAATAAACACTTAAAATCAGCGGAGTCAGAAAATGTACAAAGCGGGCGCACAAAATAGTTTTATTAAAATTCACTTAACCCTTTTCATCCAGATTTAGGATCAACATTAGTGGTTTTAAAACTTTTTGGTTAGAACTTTTAATATAAAAAGATAAAATATATAATGATAAAAAAAGTTTTATATTCTTAAAATATTACCTGATTACACAATTATCAATGTCATCTAATATTTCTTAAAATATTTATCCATTAATCTCTAATTATATTTCATAATTAATTTTGTTTAATATTTATAGCCAAAAAAAAAATATTTAGCGCTTGTTATAGTAATGTTATAGTAATGAGTAAAATTAATGCTATTTTCAATAACTTCAATAAAAGATGATATAATGTAGCTTTTTTTATCTTAATATTTATTCTGCTAGGCTTCCATAATATTTGGAGTGGTGAATCATAATGTGGAGCTCACAAGTTTCTCAATAATGCAAATTTCTTGAGTGGCGAATCATAGTATACTCTTCATAGGGCAAAAAGTCTATTGTTAGCTAAGATCAATTTCAAATTATTTTCTTAAATAAATATCCATGCACGTCTTACATGTTCTGTTTAGATGACAACCTATAGTTTAGGTCAGGCTGAGCTGACTGCATTATTTGATTAAGTTAGGATGACAAAATAATAGAATTTTGATTAGGTTTGTTATCATTACCCTTATCATTTTATTAGGTTTGATATAGGTTGAGTTGACGTCTTACATGTTCTGTTTACGTTGATGACAGTAAATTTTCTCAATCCTAAAACCAAACTATTGCAATTATACGTCTGAAAGTTAGCGTTTATCAATTAGCCTTGAATAAAGTTATCTCATCATCAAGGAGCTTGTGATTAGAGAGTTTTATTTATGAAATATTATATTAATTTAACCTATATTCAAATAAAATGAGTGAATTTTATAATTTTTTTAATAAAAATTGCATATAAAGGTGGATGGGATATAAATGATATAATATTATAACAAAAAAGAAGTAAATTCTAATTTTTTAGCTGCAAAGCTAAGTTGTTACAGTTGCAGTGCTAGGGTATTACCTCATTGATATGAAAATTTAGAATTAACAAAGAGCGCAATGATGCAGTTCTACATAGTCCAAAAATGGGGAAGACAACTTTGAGATGCTCGACCAGAGTGTCGTGGGGCTACATCTAGTTTAAGAATCAGAGAGCAAAGCGTCAAGGTACCGCGATTTGAACTAGTTCAGTTTTAAAGCACTTTTCTAGGTTAATTTAGAAGCTATTGGGGAGTTATGAACCAGTGACTTAGCCGTGATTTAAGAGCAGTCTTAAGGGATTTTGGTGGGGACTTTGGAGAGTGTGTGAGTTTACTTGTGTAAAAGTGAGAGTGAGAGCATTGGAGAGAGTATAAGGGAGAAATGAGAGAAGGAGAAAAGAGTCCAAGGAACAAATGTCTATTAAAATCTAATATTCTTTCTTTCCAAATTTTTTATAGGTTGTCAAATTCTGGAATAATGCTTTCATGTTTGTGGCTTTCTTAGTAAAATCATAAACTAAATTTTGTGGAATCGTGAGTTGTGGTTTATTAATATTATTTCCCGTAAAATCTTGTGCTGTTTATACTGAATGATGAAAGCTTTTTCAATTTACTTTAAACTTAATTGCTTAAAATTCAGTGTGATCTATAGATATTGATGGAGTCATAGTGGAACAACTAGAAGCAAATTGACAACGTTTTTAGATGATAGATATAAACATAGGAATTTGCAAACCATGAAAAAAAATATTCTTAATGCAAGCAACTTGCTAGTTCATATAAACATATATTGTATTATAAAGAATGATTGTATTTTCTAAATTATCTACTGTGATTAGAAAATAAATTTATGCTTGATTGATAATCAATAGATCATAACTCAAGAAATTAGAGGAAACTAGTAAAAGTTAGTAATAAATTTAAGGTTGCTCTCTTCTATATCTAAGTTTTATAGTCAAATCTTAAACTAGTAGTTCTATAATTTTCTAAAGTATTAAAGAGAAATTAAGATAATATAAAATTAGCAAGTAAATTCTCAAAATTATTAATTATGATTCTCATGAAATATTACTCTATTTATCTTGTATTACTTAAGAGACACATGTACTTCCATATACCAGTTAATTCAGTCAACTTGTGCCTATGGGGAATTTGATAGTATTTTATCTAAATTTTAATCTTCATTATGAAAATTTAACCCATAGGTTAACCTCCCTCAAAAGAGTCAGATGTCAATTTTTGGAGTGTAAATTTTTTTTTTAATTTTTTTTATTTTTAAGAAATGCATTTATGTTTATGATTTTATGAGAACTTTAATTCATCTTATAAGAGGACTGAAGTTACTTGTTACCATGCGACTCATGTTTACAATGAAGTAGAATACAATGATGAAGTTCTTAGATGTTCTTCCAGGTTGTGGTCGACCTCATTAGAACACACTGTGGAAGGAGGTAATAATTATTAAAATGTTAGTTTCTTTTGTAGATACTCTTGTTATTTTTCTATTCACGATATTTAGATTTTGTACACATTATTTATATTTTCTACAGAAATAATATGAGCGAATTCATTGGAAGAGAATATACGGGAAGAATTCCATCTTATGAAGAAAAAGTTATGGCGCTGAAAAGAGCTGAGATGCTTCGAAGTTTAGTGGCATCAAATCAACCATCATTCGTTAAAGCAATGGTTCGATCACATGTTTCTAGTTGTTTTTGGCTTGTAAGTTGGTCTTCTTTAGATAATAAAGAACCACAGCCTTCTAAACTAATTGACAAATTTTGAGAAAAATAATTGCACTCTTCTCCTCCTTTCTTCCCATTATTTGAGGGTCTTCCAACAAAGTTTTGCAAGGACCACCTGCCTCATGGTTTGATGACAATGGTATTAGAAGATGAAAAGGGTGAAGAGCATAAATCCATTTATATAGGGAAGCGTACTGGCCTTAGTGGTGGGTGGAAAAGCTTTGCAGTGGATCACAATTTGGAAGATGGAGATGCATTAGTATTCAAGTTGATTAAATCAACGAGATTTAAGGTATTATTCATTTTGTATTGTTGCTTGAGATCTTTTTTTCACTCCTTTTTTGTCTGCATTTTGATGAAAGGCATCTTAAAGTCTTAAATTTTCTGCTATAAATTTTGGATGAGTTGTACAAGAACTATTTTTAAGATGAAAAAAATTACAATCAAACAACCCTTAGGTCAAATTTCATCTCTTTGATGTGAAATCTGAGAATATAAAATCTCACTCCAAATAAAAACTTGAAGATTTTTAAAATATGAATTCTGAAAAAAAAATAGTAAACAAATAGCAAGCACCCAAAATTCAAGATTTTGACTGCCAAAAAGGCAAATTTCTTCAATTTAGTTTTTTAACTATGCAGTACTGATGCAAAATGATCCTTCAAGGATTATAAATTGAGATCAATTTTGTACAATTGAAGGACTAAACTATGATTATATTTAGATCACAATTTCTATGTTGCAGATCTTTTTGGATCAATTTTATATAGGGACTAAACTAGAGACATTTGATACTTTTGGACTGCATTGACAACATATGAATAATTAGAGAACTCTTATAAAGTTCAATATATGTATATATATAAATTAGAGCAATGATAGGAACATCCAAAGATGTAGGTCGCTTGCCGGTTTAAGGAAAAGCTTTCTCCCAAAATTTATCCTAACACTTTGCCGCACTTTAAAGAACTAGCATCCGACCAACACAAATTTGAAATAAAATATTTTAAGCAATTATTTGCCTTTGTGGTTCTATTTATTGCATGAGAAGATTCAACACTCAACTTTAGCTAAAACAGTAAGTTCAACTTGAGGG
>NEWO01000046.1:1960884-1984797 GCA_003013225.1 Phalaenopsis aphrodite
ATGGTTAGCGGAGGTAGGAGTAGTGTTGGAGGTTCTATTGGTGCGACAGGCTGATGGGGAGAGGCGGGGAGGCGTGGCAGTCTGCTCGAACAAGATTTAGAAGGCGCAGCAGCCAGTTGGAAGAAGATTTGGAAGCGCACCAGCCCGCTGGAGAAGGGTTGTGCAGCAACCTGCTGGAGAAGGCTGGGAAGGCATGGCAGCCAGCTGGAAGAAGATTGAGAGGCGCAACTGCCCACTGGAGGGGGACTGGGTGGCGCAAAATGCTACTGGAGAAGGCTGGGAAACCGTGACAACTGGCTGGAAGAAGCTCGGGTATGAGGAGACTAGGAAGCACGGTGGAGGTAGGAGGAGGCGGAGAAGGTTCGTCGGCACTGGTGTAGGAAGGTTGGCGGGGTGTCGAACAACCCACTGGAGGATTGGGGAGGACTGTAGTGATGAAGGGAGTTACCAAATGGATGGATCGGAAAGGGGATACACACCATCTTGACAATACAACCGAAGCACCACTACGTCAAAGGATGCAGCTTTGAACGAAAGAACACCAGGAAGAACACTTGAAATCAGAAAACCAACAATTGATTAGGGCTTCAGCAAAACGCATATAAAAAGAGAAATTAATAGCTAACAAAGGTAAGTTCTGAGAGAGAAAATGACAGGGAATTGAAGAAGGTGATGCAACGACTAGGAGAAGGTGAAAGGATAAGGCGTGGGAGGCGTTGATTGCGGAAGATGAGCCTGAGGGGGGATCATGTATTTTTAATAGGGTTGGGTCTGTCTTAGTCCAGCAAGAGGGCTGGATCGGTTCACTTTTCATGCCCTGTCGACGAGCGTGAGTGAGCAGCGCTGTGTCGATCCCCATGGTTGGGAGAGTTTCAACATCATTTGTCGAAGCTTCTGGGTCCTCATAGTAAGGAGCGAGATCTGCGACAATTAATGTTGGAGACTTCTGGTAGGTCAATTTTGTATGCGTTGTCATTAAGTTTTTTAAAATGCGGAAAGGTTCATCGGCTCTGGACTTGAGTTTGCTGTAAGCTCCTACAGGAAATTGCTCTTTCTTAAGTCATATCCACACGAGGTCGCCTTCTTGAAATGTCACATTTTTCTTGGATTTGTTTGCTTGTAATTGATATTTGCGATTTTGCTTAGAATTTGCTTCCCCAACTTCCTTGTGGAGTTGTTGAATTTGGTAAGCACATTCTGTTGTATTCTCGCTGATATTTGCTAGGGGACGAAGTGGAACCAACTCAAGGGGGGTCATCGAGGTGCGATTGTACACAATTTCAAATGACGTGTGTTTTGTGGTCTGGCTTGTTGATCCATTATAGGCAAATTTGGCTTAAGCGAGAATGAGATCCTATTGTTTGATGTTTTTCCTAATGAAGCATTGAAGAAGATTCTCAAGGCTTCTATTAACGACTTCAGTGTGCCCATTCATCTGAGGATGTGCTACAAAACTAAATAGAATTTAGTGTCTAACTTGCTCCAGAGGGTCCGCCAAAAGTGGCTTGAGAATACAACGTACTGATTGAAAGTAATGGTCCTGGGAATGTCGTGAAGCCCAACGATCTCACAGAAATATAAATCGACAATATGAGATGCATCTAACGTTTGGCGGCTAGCGATGAAATGTGTCATCTTTGAAAAATGGTCGACTACGACCATGATAGAGTCCTTATTCCTTTGTATGCGTGGTAGTCCTATGACATAGTGCATGCCGACATCGACCCAAGGCGCTTCAGAGACTGGTAAGGGCGTGTATAATTCTGTTTTTTTTGTCGTGTGTCTTGGTAATGTGACAAATCTTACATTGTCGAATGTGTCACTCCATGTCCTGTGTTAGTCGGGCCCAAAAAAAAGTTCTCTCACAAGTGCGAGAGTTTTATTTTTCAAAATGATCGGCCAATCCGCTACTGTGATTCAGCTGGATGATAACTTCACGTAGTGACGTGTTCATAGATTGTGCTTGTTTATTGTCTTTATTGTGTTATATGTTTTTATTATGTTTTTGGAAGTTATTTTGGATAAAATACAGGTAACAGGTGTAAGGAGCAAGTCAGGAATCAAAATGAGGAAAAAGAAGCAGAGTGGTGTTCTAGTGCCTAGGCACCAGAACCAGTCCCTTGGAGTGCACATACAGAGAACTTGGAAACCGGGTGCTGGATTTGTAGCGCTGGGGCCCTGCCTTGCAGCGCCTAGGTGCCAGAATTGAGAAAGATTTTATGAGAGCTTGGAAATCTAGCACTGGAGTCGTGGTACTGGGGCGCCAGGAGTGCAACACCTAGGCGCCGTGACACTAGCGCTTAGGTGCTGTAAAAGAAAAAATTGTAGGGCCCGACACCATATATTATCCCGGTGCCAGAACCCGAATGTTGAAGGTTTGGGGCAGTTCAAACTCTAGTTCTCTTGGAGAAGTTATAAATTGGAAGAAAACAAAAATGTGGGGGGGTTTTCACCATTTTTCTTATGTCAATTGTCGAGGGCAGTTCAAACTCTAGTTCTCTTGGAGAAGTTATAAATTGGAAGGAAACAAAAATGTGGGGGGTTTTCACCATTTTTCTTATGTCAATTGTCGAGGGAAAACTCTAGAGGAGAAGACCACACAATTTGCAAGGAGATTAGAGAGCAGAAAAGAGAGTGTTTGTGAGGTTTGTGAGAGTTTATTGCTTTTTATTTGAGACATCTTTATCCTGCTCTAATGTGAAGGATATAAGTATGATTAAGCTGTATTTTCTTCAGATTTTCTTTGTAAAAACTTGGTTTTGACGTTTATTCATAATACTAAGCTTGTGTTGATGAAAGTTGTTATGAATAGAGAGTAGTTTAGTTGATTCTCTCTTTAATTATGATGGTGATTGGATAGGACTAAGAGTTTGAGATTGCTTGACTTGATTTGATTTTGAGTGTGCTGAGTTAATTTCTGAACCTAATTTATCTTCTACCTGGTCAGTGGATTGTTAAAACCTTTCTTGATTATTGAAATCCGGAAGGATTTTGTATAGAACGAAAAAGTTAACCACTTAAATTCATTGGAATAGGGATATGACCAATGACTTTAAGTAATCTTTTGGGGGATATTTTCTTTTGGGCACATCATGAGTTTTAGAAAACTAAGCTTGAGACTGCTAACCTTCCTTAGTCCACTGAGAGGGGATAAGGAACATTTTTTCTCCGGATTGACACTATTTTTGAATCTACTTCTTAGTACTCTCCATCACTTGATTAATTAAAGAAGGAAATCTTTAACACTTCAATTTTTTACAAGATTCTTTTGCTTGCTAGGATAGAATTGCTTTTTAAAATTAGGATAGATAAACAATTGAATTAGTAAATCAAACTTTTTAGGCATATACTGAAAATAATAGGCTAGAATTTTTTCTTCATTGAGTTTTTCTCGTTATTAGAACTAAATGAAAACTTTTCAGGCATATACTTAATTTATTAGAACTAAATGAAAATATGACACTAAATAAGACACAATGGAGAAAAAGGATTCATGTAGCCGACCCCACGTAGTGGGATTAAGGCTTTGTTGTTGTTGTTATTGTTGTTGAGTTTTTCTCGTTCTCTGTGTGATCGACTACTGGGCTCAAACTCGGTACTATTGATAAACCACGTATACTTACATGAGCACCCTGTGCTTTGCAACACCTAGTGTGTGTCACGTATTGAGCATCAGTGATGCATAATTTGTTACAATGAAACTAGTTGTCGGTTGTTTTATAGAACTGCTCGTGAGGTTTCTCCCTACATTGTTTTCAGATTTTTTGGAAGTCCTCATTTGTCTGGTATAAGTCTCTTATAACTTCAAAGCCTGCGACATGCATCTGCAAGGAAGTGATCAGGAGGTGACAACGGCTTAGAGCGTCCGCAACGCGGTTTTGATTTCCAAATTTGTGCTTGAGTACGAACTAGAAGAGTGCTAAGAATTTTACTCAGATAGTGTGGCGCCCTTTGAGTTTATTTTGACTGTTTAAAAATTCTAGAGCTTCATGATTCATGAAGAGGCTGAACTTGGTGGTGAGTAGGTAATGACTCCAGTGTTCAAGTGCTCTAACAATAACATAAAATTTTTTGTCGTAGGTGGAATATTTTCGTCTAGTCTCATTTAGTTTTTTGCTGAAATAGGCAATGGGGCTAACACCTCGACGTAGTACAGCGTCAATGCCTATGCCGAAAATGTCACACTCAAGCTTGAATGGTTGGTTGAAATCAGGAAAGGCAAGAATTGGGGCTTGAGTGACATTTTTCTTCAGTATGTCGAAGCTGGTCTGGGTTGTGACCGTCCATGTGAATTTTTTTCATTTCAACAGCTCGTTGAGGGGGGCAGTGATAGTATTGAAGTTGCAAACATATCTTCGGTAGAAGGATGCTAGACCCAAAAATTATCAAAGCTCAATGAAAGATTGTGGCTTAACTTGTGATTGCCTAAATTTTTATGGGTCCATTTGTGTCCTCGTGCCAGACACAATGTAGCACAAAAAACAGACTTGGTTTGTGAGGAAATGCCATTTATTGGGGGCGAGCGTACAGTTTCTAGGATCGTAAGACTTTGAATCACGCCTGTAGGTGCTGCAAGTGGTCATCTTCAAATTTACCATAAACCAAGATATCATCAAAGTAAACCACCATGGATTTCCCAATATCGGATTCAAAGACTTGATTCATTAGGTGCATGAAGGTGTTGGGCGTGTTGGACAGGCCGAAAGGCATGAGTGTTAATTCATAAAGGTCATCTCGTGTCTTGAAGGGGTCTTCTACTCGTCTCCCAATCTCATTCTGATCTATGATAATCACTTCGTAGGTCAATATTTGAGAAGACAATAACGCCATACAATTGATCTAAGAGATCATCAAGCCGTGGTATGAGAAAACGATATTTGATCGTAATTTTGTTGATCAAATTACTGCCAATGCACATCTGTAGGATCCATCTTTCTTGGGTACAATGAGGGCGGGGACATCACGTGGACTGGTGCTTTCGCGTATTAATAATCTCTTAACAAGATCTTGTACCTCATGTTGGAGTTTCTCATACTTGGCAGGTTGTAATCGGTAGACGGGTTTATTTGGTAAAACTGACCCTGGTATAAGGTCGATGAAATGTTGAATGTTCCGTAGTGGAGATAATCCATCTTGAAGATTGTCGGTCATGACGTCTTGGAAATTGTATAGGAGTTGTTTAAGTTGTGTGGGTATCTCATTATTCGTGTCGGTACCTTCGAGGAGAACCAGAGTTAGTGCTATCTTCTCTTCGCGAGTTGATTGTAGGAAGGTGTCCCGTGAGATTAATGCATCTTCATTGTTGATCGTGGCCCCACATCTTTTACAGGCAAGAAGATGATGTGTTTTCCGTCCTTCTTAAATGTGTAGGTGTTTTTGAAGCCGTTGTGCTGTGTTTTTTGGTTGAATTGTCATGGTCTCCTTAGAAGAATGTGACATGTCTTCATTAGGACTACATTGCACCAAACTTAACTCTTGTAGCTGACTGTCGATAGAGTATTGAATTAAGCAATGTTGATCAACATGAATCTCGTTCCCTTTTTTTGAGCCAAGTGAGAGAGTAGGATTGCGGGTGTTTTTTTGTGGATAAGCCTAACTTCTTGACCATTACGGTGGATATGACATTTTCGCAACTATCGCCATCGATAATTAAACAACAGATTTTGCCTTTGACCGTACATGTAGTACAAAAGATGTGTCGTAACCATTAAGGGCTCTTTCGGGTTCTGATTGGAGGACCCTTTGTATGACCAATAGTTGACCTTCGTCGTCGTGGAGGGGAAGTTTTTCTTCTGAACTATCCTTAGATTGAGCTTCATCGAGTTTCTCGACTTCTTTGATAACGCTTTCTTCAGTAAAAGAGACAATGCAGGTGGTGGGGCAATTGGCGGCGATGTGGTCGTACTTATGACACCAAAAACATTTTCGTGTAGGAACTGTCCCAAAAGAACTTCCTCTTTCGGGTTTTGTGCCAGTCGGGGTGGTTTTCGTGTTTCTTAGTAGTGACTTGTCAAATTTCGACGTGGACTTGGGTATAGACGCGTGTTGTGGTGATGGTTTGAATGTCGACTGCTCTAAAAAAAAGTTGTGCGACTTTGCTAGCTTCTGTTATCGCTCTACTTTTAACTTGAGATTCAGGACATAATTTAGTATCCAATATGGCTAGAGTTGTATAATGTTGCTAATGGTGGGTTTTAAACCTTTAAGATAGCGACGATTATGTGCTTTTGCCCGACCAGGTCGCACTTCATCTGTAAAAGATTGAATTGTGTTGTGAATTCCTCGACCGACAGGTCACGATGTTGCAGGTTGTGGAGCCGTATGAACAAATTATGGCGATAGTCCGGTAGCAGGTATTTTTTTCATTTCCTTCTTTATTTTGGGTCATTGAGTGATTTTGTTGTTCCAGACGCGTTGTCGATGCCGTTGCAAGTTGTCCCATCATAAAGATGCGTGTTTCTTTAGTTTAATAGTGATAAGCTTAACTCATTTGACCACAGGTACCTATTTGTAATCGAAGATGCGCTCGATCGCTTGCAACAAGTTGATGAAGTCGTCGGAGTCCATGCTTCCGTCGAATTTCGGTAAGTCGTTTTGATGTTGAAATCCTTATGGATGCGAAGCGTGGGCTCCTCGCGTGGTCTCTTATGATAGTGAATGCTAAAGCGGCGTGGACAATATTCGTCATCGCGTTGAAACAGATTTAGGTCGGCGTTGCGTGTTGTGGTTGCAAGATCTAGAAATACCAGTTGATGTGGTATATATATAAATCAAACAGGAGAACGATCGATGAAGTGAAAAATAGAACGAGAAAAAACGCACCAGAAAAGAACAACATAGCGGAACAAACAAATTTACGTGGTTCGACAAATTGCCTACGTCCACGGAGTTGCAGAGGATTTTACTACTTAATGAAATTTACACCAGTCGATCACCTTGACTTACAAGAGGAATCTCTCACTCTTCGTTCCTCTCTCTCTTCTTCTTTTTCTGTTCTTCTCTCTCTATACCGAGATACACCGAAGAAAACCCTACACAGAGATACACAGAAGAAGATAAACTTACAACATAAATAAACCCGATTTCTCTTCTGTCACAAGCCACCAAGAAGAAGCCTAGGGAGAACAATCTTCTTCTTCCTTCTTCTTCCTTCTTCTTCCTTCATCCGCAAGGAACTGCTTCTCTTTGCACTTCTCTTCCTCTGCCCCGAGGAAACCTTCCTTTATCCCGAGGAAACCGAAGAAGAACTCAAAACGTGACTACTAAACCCAAGGAGAGTCATCCGAAGCTTTTATCACAAACAGGAGGGATTGAAGAGATGCTTCACTTCACAAAAGAGGAAAACGGGAGTGGTTATTTGTTAAGAGGCGTGACTCTCCAAAGCAAAATAACCACCCAAGCATAGTGGATCGGGCTCCACCGTTTCTAACATTGCGGTCTCCTCTTCGACCCTCGATGTTATAGTCAGTAACTTCGCCTTGAGTCCCGTTGTCCATATCGACCAATCAATATTTTAAGCGATGGATCTCTCGTTGAATTTCTTCCTGGGTTGGATTTGGAGTGTATCGATGTGGCGGCTTGATCGGAAGTGAGGGATGGAAGGAGGAAAAGATGAGAAGATGAGGCAACAATAGGATGAGGGAAAAGGGCCCTGAAGGGCATTTTCGGTGACTTGGAAGGGGGCGGATGCTAGGGAACCCTAGGGTGGGACAAGGATTGGACTAGTTCTAATACCAAATGATACTGGAGGTAACCCAAACCACGACTCAGACACGATTAATTTTATTGCTGAAATTTTAAAAGACAAGTACGACGACGCATCTGGACCCAAAAAAAAAAAAAAACAGCAAACATAAATACATAGGCAATAAAACAAACACACAAACAAATAAACAGTAAAATAAAATAGTAATTGCAGAAAATAGATTAAGCACGGTTTAAAAACAGTCCTGGGTGGTGTTGGTAGGTGTCAGGCGGCACGCTGGAAGGTACTGCGGAGGGGCCGGCGACGACTAAAGGGACATCGGATGAATCTTCAATTTTTGAGTGCCGCGGAGGGCGGTTGCAGCTGGTCAGCGGAGTAGGAGGGGTGCTGCAGGGTTCTACTGGTGAGGCAGCCTGCTCGGGAGAGGCTGGGTGGTACGGCAACCTGTTGGAGAAGTATACAACAGGTGCGGCAACCTGCTGCACCTTCGTACCCTTTTTAAAGGAAAGATCCATATCACAAATACTTTTTAAACTGAAATATGACGGGAGATAAATTGAAAGTATTGCATGATACTTGCAGTAGATAATTAGAGCCAGGAAGCTTAGACAGGTAAGGTGGTCATAAAGTCAATAACAAATTGATTCTACATAGAGAACTAGTGATATTTACTTTAAACAAGGGCCTAGATTAAACTCAAACCTGTTACTTCTATCTTAGGAGATGAGGCATATATTGTTTGAGTTAAAGCTCTTTTGCAAGGTTAATTTTCCAATCTCGAGTTGAAACCAAAACCTTTTGATAAATGACATTATATTCATATTTCTTTTTATTTGTAAATAACTAAATTTGCCCGTGCATCTTATGGCCCAAAAGAATAGCATTATATCTTACGTAGGAGTCTGACTTTAGCATATCAAGTCTTGCACTTCTATGCTGATCAATATTTCATCGTATTCATGAATATGATGAATGCATTACCAATTGTGAAACGAACTTGTGCTTTGTGCTTTTGAAATGAACTGGTAATGATAAGTGCATTTTTATACATGCCACTCAATTCCAATATATTTACATGTCTAACACCTAGACTTTACTCACTACGTCTGTGCCACACGATTCTTTCATATCACATAAAAGCATACCACCATTTTAACTTTTAAAAAGAGAAATCCAACTTTTCATACATAGATAAGGAGGCATTTATGTAAAAGTTGGAAGTTTAGGTGTTATATATTTAAATACATAGAAATTTAGTGGTATTTATGTAATGCTTTTTTTTTTAATATTCTTTCTTTCTCGAATATCCTCGTACTTAAACTCATGAATTCAGAACAAGAATGCACTTCTAATTTTTTACAGCATGCATGGTCTCTGAACAATTTAAAACTTTATTTTGGACTCATACGAGGTTATACGAAGCCAATCTATTATAATGGAGAAAAGTATCTTAGGAAAAAGATCCAGGAAAGCTTTTGTTTATACAAATTTTTATTTATTTTGCAGATATATATTGTAAAGGCTGTTGGGGGATCTTCTGAAGCAAATGATGATAATCTCCTTTCGAAACAAGTTGCAGAACATGAATTGACAGAGCTAGACAGAAATGTTAGGAAGAGAAAGAAAAGCAGAACAAGACCTTCTAACTGAATATTTTTTTTTTAGTTTATTTCTGTAAGTTGAGTAATTAAAGCACAGAGATGCTGCTTTAGGCATCAATTACAATACTGTTTTTCTCAGGACTTCAAGCTTAGAGACATGATATAAGACTAAAGCCATTTTGAGGAACAATCTTTAAGCTTGATAAGCTTTAGCTTTGATATGCCGCATTTGCTTAGAGGATATTTGATCTTCTTGTTATCTTCTTCCTTCACAGGAAATCATTTCTATTTTATTTTTCCTTTGAACAACAAGATAGTTCTCACTTTCGACGCATTTGGGATGATTTTATTTGTGGATTTTTGTCAAGTTTGTATTTTTCCATGAATTTTTGGTATTTTACAGTTTTGTTTGTTTAAATGAAATCTACTTTCTTAAAAGTATTGCTAAATGTGTTGGACAGAGTTTTTTATACAACAGTATTCAAAAATTCTATTTTTTACATGACAGCTGCAGCACTTCCCAAGTGGATCCTCTCTACTGTTTTTGCACTGAAATGGGCATTGGTTTAAATTAATTTGATGTTGCAATCTTTTTTCAGCTACTAAATATTTATATATCAAATTGTATTACTTTCTGTCTAGTAGAGTAATTAAAGTAATTACAATTACATACCAAATTAAATTGTAGGATAACCATCTTGACAATCAGTGAAGTAGAACTGGCAATTCAGTCCCTAACAGTCTTGTACTAGAAATTATTATGAATTCCCTTGACATCAGTTAATCAATCCTTAGTCTTAGGCTATAAATAGCTGCCATACCAGTGGAAATTGGCTGGGAAAATCAATCCTCTCATCATCCCCAGAACGCTGCCACTCATCCTATGCCTTCCCCTAGACTTTAGTAGACAGCCGAATCCTGACTTACATGAAGCTTCAATGATCTCCACGATGTGAATTCAATCTCATTCACAGAACTTATTAGAGGGAGGATTAACAATTCCCTTCAACTAGAGACTAAGGAAAACTCCTAGAGCTAAGGATTCATTCAAACGTGCTTTCAATCAACTTGCACCAATTAAAACTTAAATCCTTTTTTGTTTTGTCTAGTTTTCAAACCTTAGTTTCAATGAGTGCCCATCTTATTAATGGTGTGTGAAAAAAATCTCAGGTTCTCTCCCCTTCTAGCTTTGAATATTAAGAGCTCTTACATAGATGGCTCTGGTGAGATGCCTGTGGTAGGAGAAGATATAAGATTATTGTCCGATTGGAATAAGTTTGATTTGCTGAACTTGATAACTAAAGTCCAATTTATACCTTTATTTAGTATATTCTATTTAAGATCAACTAACCTCTATTTACTTTTTATAGTAGTAGGTTTCACCCCTTAAAGCTTATGATAAGGTTCTAAGAGTAGTCCTTTGGAGAGTTTTAGTGAAGAAAGATGCTGATATGACTTATATTCAAGTCATTGAAGATATGTATACTAGAGTTGTTACTTGCGTTCGAACAGAATGAGGATTGACTAAGCATTTTCCTATTTCAGTTGAATTACATTGGGGATCAGCTTTAAGCACATATCTTTTTGTTTTAGTTATATCTTTTTGTTTTAGTTATGAATGCTCTTACCAGACATTAATAAAAGGATGTACCTTGGTGTATGTTTTTCGTTGTTGGTATCCTTCTCTTAGATAAGACTAGAAAAAGACTTCAGGAAAGGCTTGATTTATGGAGGTCAGCATTGGAATCTAAAGGATTTTGTTTGAGTAGAACTAAAATTAAATACATAGAATGTGATTTTAGTAGTAATAGCCTTAAAGACAGAGTTGAAAGTATGGTGAATAGAAGGTGTGAACGTTTTAGATATCTCGGGTCTATTATTCAAAGTGATGGTGATATAGATGGAGATTTTATTAGTAGAATTCATGTTGGTTGGTTGAAGTGGATGAATGCATCGTGTTAATTGTGTGATAGAAAATTACTGCTTAAACTAAAAGGAAAATTTTATAAGATGTTGGTGAGACCTACAATGCTCTATGGTATAGAATGTAAGGCCTTTAAAAGAGAAGCATAAAACAAAGTTAAGTGTTTTTAGGATCATAATGCTTAGGCGGATGAGCGGCTTCACACTTAGAGACAAAATACAAAATGAATATATTTGTGATAGGGTTTGTGTAGCTCCAGTGGCATGCAAAATTGGAGAGAGACGTCTTAGATAGTTTGGTCACATTAAGCGTCGACCATCTAATGATCTGGTTGAGAGAGAGGATGTTTTAGATTCAATTGATGTTAAGAAAGGCATAGGCAGACCTAAAAGACTTGGGCATATTATATACAAAATGATCTTAATCTAGTAGAATTAAGTGAAAATATGACACTCAACAGGACACAATGGAGAAAAAAGGATTCAAGTAGTCGACCCCACTTAGTGGGATAAAGGCTTATTGTTGTTGTTGTTGTATCAAGTTTCACCTTTTAAACTTTGCACGATTAGATAGTGCCATATTTAAATCTTGTCCTAACTAGCATAAAGGGGATGCAATAAATTTAAATAAAATTAAAATAACATTATTTGCATTCAAACTTTAGAAACTCATAGCTAATATGTTTTAAATCCAAATTTTTATTGATGATAATCTCTATTTTGTTTTAAATTCAAATTTAATTGATTAGCCCTCTCTAAAAATCAGAAACAACTCTCATACATACTTAATTGGGTTCATATAACATTTTTAGGGTTGATCTTGAGGTCATCTAAAGCACTCAACTTTTTCTAATGATATTTAGACGGTGCTAAAAAATGAATTTGTCTAAGCCAATCACATACTTATTGTATAGTCAAAGATCTTTTGGCTAGATTCAATTCGTGCAGCCAGTCAACTCATTTAGGAGAAAAAATCTCCCAAGTTTCATAAGAGATGAACTCATACAGGAGATGAATTAGTCTAGAAGAATAACTCTCATAGGAGATGAACTCTTTTAGGAGATGAAATCCTCCAGAAGATCAGCTCGTTCAATAGAATAACTCTATTAGAAGATTAATTTGTACATGAGAATAGCTCTCACAGTAAATATACTTTCCTAAGAGATGAACTCTCTCAAAAGATGAATTTTTCTTGGGGAATAACTCTCTCAAGAAATCAATTCTTCATGGAGATGAATTTGTTTAGTAGATAAACTAGTACAAGAGATGAATTCATCCAAAAGAATAACTTTCTATATAGATGAACTCATCCAGGTGAACAACTCTCTCAAGATATGAGCCTCCTAGGAGGATAATTATGTTAGGAGAAATATTTATAAATAGTAGCTACTAAGATGAGGCATTATCAAGAAAATATTAATTAAAATATTCACATAAGAATAATATAAGAGAGATAGATATGATATCTCTTGAGATCCATGTCATAATCATATTACTTGTAATGTTATAATGAATGAATCAACCCACTTATAAATAAAGGTGGCATTAAAATAAAATTGACCAATCCTCATGTATTAGAGAGCATTGTTTTCTTAGAGTACGCCCTCTCTATTCCTTGGTTATAACCCTTCCATTATAACTCTTTCCTTACGCTTGCTAGTCCATGGACAAATTAGAATCCAATACACACATGATCAAAATTTCAAAAAAATTCATTAGGTTTAAATTAAATCATAAAAAATCCATATTCAATGCTCATATAATCTTCATGTCATATATAATATATGATTAATTATAAGTGGCTTTAAAAATAGTAAACTTCCTTTCTTAAATTTACAAACATTAAACTTCAACTTTCAAAGAATTGTAAATTTTAATTAAATCATAAATGACTTGAGTTTTTTATGAGAAGCTTCTCAGGCTAGTCTGACCCTCTAATTTTAAATTCACAATTGCTTGGGATCATTTGTATAGAAAATTGCAACATATAAATTTAAGGTTAATAAATTACCCATTAATTGGTTTATAACTTGAATAATTTATAAATAATTTAAGTTAAATCATAAAAAATTAAAATAAATTACCAGAAGCATATCAATAATCATTATAATTAAATTAATTTTATTCCAAATAAATCTTAAATTAGAAAGTATGTGATCTTAATTTTTTAAATTAAAATAATTAATAATTCAAGAAAACCCCAAAAAATTCAAGAAAAATTCAAATAACTTTTACATACTTTCAATTTCTTATGAGATGGCCTCTATGATTAATTTGGTAAGATTTGGTGTTCATTTGAATAAAAAATAAAATTGAGGTTATTATATTTTAAATAAATTTAACAAATTTAAATGAATTTCAAATACTTCTAACTTCTTTGAGATGTTTCTATGGTCAGCATAGTTATATAAGTAATAAATAAATAAATAAATAAATTCTAAATGGTTTGAAATTCTTATGAGATGTTCTTACAATTACCATTAGCATTTATAATTATTTCATAACATTTCATTTCATAGAAAAGAAATTATTAAAATTGCAAGCTTAATTAGTTAATAATTAACTAGAAACAACTACAACAACTATATCCCACTAAGTTGGGTCGATAACATGAAAATATAAGATGAAATATAAAATTCCATAATGTCCTAAAATATAAAGAGCAATAGTAGATTAATTTGAATATATTTTAGGTTTTGAGGAAGTGGCTCTCTAACTTTTTGAGGTCTAAGAAAATATCAAATTTATAAAATTAAATATAATTAATAAATTAAAAGTTGCCCTAAAATTCAAGGAAATAATACTAGACATATCAGTAACTTATGTACTTATTTCAATAAATTATGAAGATCTAAAATCTATTAAACATTTTTAAATAATAAAATTCTTAAATATCTGAAATTCATAAAATACACTTTTAGTCTTTCCACAAGATATTAATGTGTCATTTTGTCTCTGAGTGAGATGTGCATCTTACTATGTTTAACAAGCAAACCCTATTATAGCTAATGACACACATCCATGGCTTTGTAAGTCACATATTAAAAATAGGTGTCTAACTTAAGTAACAAATAACAAACAAATTATATTAGTGAAAAGCATCTTATAAGCATATGGTCACCTCATTTTGCTTTAGTGGCTAAGTTGTAAACTCAGTTGTTAAATAAAATAGTTGAACTTATCTTACATTTTATGAAAACATTGAAATCATTATTTTAAAAGTCATTATGTATGTTTAGCTTATAATCCTTTTCAAGCATAACTAAATGTCCACTAATGTTAGGATCCCTTTGAACTTTGGTGGGGTTTTTTTAAGCATTTTTTGCTCTTATGTTGATAATATGATCAACTATAATAACTNAGCATTTTTTGCTCTTATGTTGATAATATGATCAACTATAATAACTTTAAATCTTAATTGTTAAAACTTTATATATGATAACTTATTATGATTTTGAATCTCATAATCAAACGCTCTCTATTTTTCTTTCTTTGATTTCTGAGAAAAAAACTATTTCAAAATTAAATCAATCTCAATTAGGATTTTAAAATTTCATCTTTTTATAAATTTCAAATTAAAGAAATCATTATTATGTTAAGCAAGTTTTTTAGAAGACGAGCTCTCCTGAGATGTAATTCATAAGGGCTAACTTTTACATTAACCTCAACAAATGTAATTCTAAGATGTGATTCTACCTAGTAACCATTACCAATGATTAGCATCACCCATTTGTTGCCAATTAACCTCAACAAATGTCATCTCCAAGCAATATTGCTTGGCCAACATCAATTTTTATCAACTAACATTAACTTCCAAAACCAAATAATTCCAAATATACTCATCACCTACTATATATATATATAAGAAATCAGACATCAACTTTCATACTACCACCTTACTTTAATAGGTCATGCTGAAAAACCCAACTCGCACCATAAAAATTTCTAGAAAATAGTTCTATGAACAAAACTGATGTGACAATCTAAAATACATAATAGCCAAAAAAAACTAACCATACTAAGATAAATAATTCACTAACCATGGTTAGTTTTCTTAGTGCATAATATATACAATTCTAACCATATTTTAGTTATTATATTTAATGAAATATACTTCAACCATTTTAATATTACCATACTTTATTGATACTTTTTTTAATCAATAATGTGTGTCAAAAAAATTTGTGCCATGCACTAAAAAGATCAAATTAATTTTAAATTTTTCGTAAGAATTTTTAAAAATATCTACCAATTAAATTATTTAATACCTATATATTGTAGCACTTTTCTCTATATCATAAAATGGAAATTTACATACACATCACAAAACTCCTATATATTTACATACATAACAACTAAAGTTTTATATTCACACCAATATATATATAACATTAGTAATAATAATATTTTTAATAAAATATTTAAAAATAGAGTTTTATATATACAAATATATAAATTTAGATATTAGATTAGTAAATATGTAAAAACGAGCAAAGAAGTGCCACCCCTTCTGAATGATTGCGCTTAGGGGTGTAAACGAAGCTCGTGTACGACTCATTTATATTTTGAGCTCAAAAGATGTGTTCGTGTTCGGCTCGTTTGTTTAACGAGCCGAACACGAACTGTTCACGAATAAAGAGTCTTTTTAATATTCCTAATCACGTAGCCATAAGACGATAAGGGTTTGAGCAAGATTTAAAAAGTATTATTTATATTAAAACATCATTTGAATCTAATTTAAGAATTTTATTCTATTTTTTTAATTAATATTTTAATTGATTATAAACCTTTGTAGCCTTGTAGTCACTTAGATTTATATATATATATATATATATATATATATATATATATATATATATATATATATATATATATATATATATATATATATATATATATATATATAAACTTGATGAGTAGTACTTCGAGTCAAAATAAGCCGAACCCGTACGACCACATCTTTGTTCGTGTTTGACTCGTTAACTTATCGAACAAAATTAACGAGCCGAACATGAGCTTCTTAACGAGTCGAACACGAGCACACGAAACGAGCCGTTTTGCCAATTATTTAATTGCGCTCCCTTAGACGAGTTATGAGCCCACCAATGTCAAATCATCATTCTGTCCCAATATCTGCCCTTGACATTACACAAAACTACAGAACTGCCACCCATACGTCCAACTCGGTCTGCTTTGGTCAAAAAGTAAAAGCAAAAGTTCCATTATTTAATTTCCTAAAAAGAAGTTCGATTTCGATTCTTACGTGTCGCCATCCGGTAAAAAGGTTTTTTTTTTTTTTTTGGTTAGAAAAGTATATATGAAAATGCAAGATAATTAAATATAATGTATTTTTTAATATAAAAAATAATCTACTAACTTATGGATGACAAATTATTAAAAATTAATGTAAAAAATATAACCTAAATTTTTATTAAAAAGTTTAATATTTATCTAATAAATCGTTGAATATAATTAGAAAATTGAAAGTATTTAATTAACATCTTATGGAAAATTATTTAGTATCATTACTCTTCTATTTAACATTTATAATGTTAATTAATCCTTTAATCAGTATATAATATCTATGTTAATTAATACCAAGGGTTCGTTGGGATCATTTTTTTTTTATTTTAATTTTAATTTATTTATGTTTTCATTTAAAATAAAATATGTTTAAAATGATAAATATGCTTGATTATTTTTAAAATATTTGAAATATCTAAAACTTTTTAAAAATTAAATAAATATAACAAAAAAATGTTTTTAAAAATAAAACCAAATTTATAAAGATGTAATTAGTTAGTTTTGAGAGACATATGTGCAAATAAACCTGGAAGAGACATCACTAATTACGCTGTTCATCGACTGTTACAAGCTAGGCATGTGAGATGGTCACTTTGCTTTGCTTTGCTTTGAGAAATGATGATGAAATGGCCAGACATGGCATTGTTTAGTGCTTAATTACATTAGACGATGCACATTTTGATATTGTTGAGCAAGTAGGGTAAAGAATCCCAAGTAAGACAATGCTATTAAGAAAGAATATAAGAATTTAACGAGGTTCGGAAATATGTCTATGTCATCGGGAGCAATGAGCGACGATAGCTTTTTGATTTTTTGAAGACAGTACATCCCCTTAGGGTTCCAAATACTATATATATATATATATATATAACCCTAATGTACAGTATGTAATTACAAAATTATCTTGCATGTCCCTTATATGATATATGAGTCATATCTAGCATATATTTTGAAGATGAGTTCAAAAAAGTATTGGTTTTACTTTTATAATTTGAGATTACATCCCTCCAATTACTTATAGTTAAAAATAACCCGTCTTCATGCTTTATTTAGCCAAATAACCCCCACAATTAATTTTTCTTTACAACTCTACTTATTTTCCAAAAATAGTATTGGCAACCTCATTTCTTGATTAATCATATTATTATCCTTCTAGTCCTAATTTCTTGAACTTAAAGGCTTTAGTGATTTTCAGAGGCAGTCCCAACCAAACACCAGAATAAAATGAGCATTGAATGGCTTTGGAGTATGATATACACATGTTGTAATGTTAAAGCATAAAATCAAGTTGAGATTGAACACACAATATGAAGTTCTTAACAAGGTTTTAAGGTAGTTCAAACCCTTAATTAGTGGCTTAAATCTGATTGGAGTTGAGCTAAATGTAATTTTAACCCTTTTAGTTGAATATTGTTCAAATTTATACTTTTATAGAGAGATGAAACTTCGAGGTTGACAATTGCCCTCCTTGGACTTAACTAGTTCCACCAGTTGTTCTAACCTAGTTAAACATATGTTTTGAGTTAATTTAATCATTAACATCGAAATAGCTGTTCAAAATTTAGTTCAAATTAAATTTAAATAAGACTTGATAATCTCTTGAACAATGTTCGAATAGAAATTTTAAGAACTTTTGTTTTAGAATTGATACGCCTCAAACAAATCTTCATCATCCATGATAAATCTCGAGGCATGACATAAATCTCGAGACAATCTTTTGAGCAAGAAACATTCAAAATTCAATTAGGAGTCATCTAGAGCTCTAATTACAACAAACTTATAATCAAACCAACCTGCTCAGTATGACGGACCGATGATACAAAAATTGATCAACTCCATGTCAAATTAAGCTAAGATCAAACCATAAACCAATTTTAGAAGCCTTCCAAGCATATTTGGGATGTCAAATGAATGTCAAATCTGATGAGCTTATGGTCGAAATGAGTGTCTCCACAAGCCGAATCCAACGAGTCCAAGATCGCTCAATTCTGACATCATTAAGACACTCAAATATCCATGAAACACCGTATGATTAAAGAAAGCTTTTCGAACCATCTGATCAAAGTGATTCATATTTCTGCATTAATGACACACATAACACTATAAATAGAACCCCAACCCCCTCATGGGGGGAAAAAGAGTTTGAGATATGAGGAAGAGTTTGAAGCTTTGAGAAGGAACTGAAGTCCTGCACCACCACCATCGACAGTCATCGATCCATTTTAGCAACCACTACCTCCGACCGGAAGCTGTCAAACACAATCAGTCTCTGTTCGTTCCTAGTAATAAATTCATCAGCACGTTGTCATTGTAACTTCATAAATTAGTAACTATTTTCCATCTATGAGATAAGCGGTTGCAGTTATAATCATTTTTTTTATAGTATAACACTTTCAAATCAATTTCAAAAAAAGGTTCAGACAGGATTAAACTCGATTCAAACATTTTTCTTTCATTGATTGTCTCTTGTTCAAACTTATTTTTTTACTCTAACGAGTTCTACGTTAATAGTGGTACCAAAATGTTCTCAATTATTGTTGACAACAAAAACTATAAATATTAGGATATTTTGATCACTTGAGAGATTCATTGGCCAATAATACTCTACATAAACTCTCATGTCTTTGAAATTAATCATGACCCAAGAAAATATGGACATCCCACTCCATGTCATAATCACATAATCAAGTTCTTCAAATACACTCGAGATGCTTGGTCATGCTCCATAGGAAGCTATAAGGAAGACTTTCTCATTTTTTGGAGCGATTATTGAGTGCGGAGAGCGCACGCAGCAGAGCTCCGCACGCAATAATTAGACCATTTTTTGACACATCTCTTTTCCCTGATTGGGTATTTTTTTTCAAAATTATGTATTTACTTGTTATGAATCTTTGAGTCATGCACTCTCTTTTGCCCCCTTTGGCTTTAGATGGTAGCTTTCTTAATGTTATTGGCTCTAGTCACATACTTTGTTATTTACTTCTCACTATAAGAAAATTTTAAATATTATTTTGTAAAGGGAATAATTAAATACATGTCATCAAACATATTGATATTTACAAATTAATCATGCAGGTGATTGTTTTGAACTATCGAACTCGCGCGCCATGGTCAAGCTATTGAGAATTTAGTAAAAACAAAAAATGCGGCTAGGGTTTTACCATGAATTTTGATATTTGAGTGAGAATCTCAAAATATGATGAAAAAAAGTGATTGATTTGTAAATAGCAAGTTTTGAGTGGTATATTTGTATTCATTTATTTCAAACAAAAGCTTTCTTAAATACAAACATCATATGAAAAATAACACTCATTATCTTCTTTTAATAGCCAAATTCATCTTTTCATCAAAAGATAAAATATTATGTGTGTAAAAATGAAATTTTGGGTGACATAGATAAATCCATAATAATTGGGTGTTATGTATGTCATTTTCCCAAAAAAAAAAAAAACAGGCCCCTTTGGCTTTGAAAATTATTGCATATATACACTGCATGCAGAGATGCATGTGGTGTCCGATTATGACTGTAGATCAAGGTGATCTGTGGTCAGGATGTATTTCGGTGGGCCCTATTTTAAATGTATTTTTTTTTCAAAAAAATTTTGATTGTATTATGATCGTATATCACGATAATCTTCGATCAGGATTACACACCACATACATCTCTGAGTGGCGATGCAATAATTTTTGGGCCTGAAGCCCATCATCCCGTATTCTACCCAACAAGTGGACGCAACGCTGAAATCCCGAATCATCACTCACTCAGTGGGCAACCCGTAAATAATCCATATGATGAAGGCTATTTTGATCTCTTATACTTTCTTCCACATTCTCCGCTGCGTCGTGGTCATCTATTACCGTATTGTACGATAAAGAGCAAATCGAGAAAGCGGGGAAGAGAATGGCAATGGCGGCAGAGAACACCTTCCTGGCTTCCTTCTCGAAACTCTCCTCCACTACTCCTCGCTCCTGCAGCTCAATCAGCAAGAGGTGAGCGATCTTCGCTTGCATGCCTTACTTTTCTTACAGCTTGTTCTAGTTCTTTGCATATGTTTTGGGATTGATGTGCCTATTTCTGGTGTGAATTGTTTCTTTTCTTCAATTCGCTACTGTGTTTTTTTTTTCTTGAATGGATTTTTTTGTTGTTTTCGAGATTGATTTGGTGAGATATTTTGCATTTTGGTATTTGCAAGAGATGGTCGATTTTTTCGTTACTGAACATGAGTTTTGTTATGATTTGGGCACGTAGGATCTTTTCAGATGTTGCAGGAGATATCACGATTTATGTTGATGGGCAATCGTTCTTGTTACACAAGGTACACTGTCGATTAATTGCTCAACAAAATTTCTTTAATGATATATATTTCGTTCCATTCCTCTTGTTTATGGAGAATAATGTGGATTTCTTATTTCGGTGATGATAATTGTTTGGAAGTTCTGAATAATTGTGGTGATAGGTTTAAGAGCTGGACCTAACGAATGGATCGATTTAGTATCAGCCGGCTATGAATCAAAATAAGTTTAAGCCCTGAAGTTGTTATGCGAAAATAATGTGGAAGCTTAGAAATTCACATAACAACAATCAAACACAAAAGATTTACATGGTTTGACATTAGACTAAGTCGCCTACGTCTATAGGGAAGGAGATTTCAGCAGCACCGGATGGGAGAAAGAAAAACAATATGGGATTACAACTCTAACTCTTCTCACCATACACCTTACTCCTAACTCTCATGAACCATAAGTCATTTTATAGAGGAGGATTAGGGCATATAAAAAAAAAAATAAAAAAAGAAACAAATAAATTCTAATAAAAGTCATAAATACAACAATTTTCACCTCATCTCTTATATCCAAATAAGGGATAAATGATCAAATGAATTCCAAACTCCAATTCAGCTGCACCAAGATGGTTTCCTATGTACCCCTCCTCCCAATGAGATCAAGTCTCGTGTAGTTCTTCAAAATGTCCGCCTAGGCAACCAGTCCTGAGTTCGGATGTTCACGAAACACCTGCAATAAGTGAACTTCTGGACTGGTAGTAGCTTCGCGACCATGTCCGTTGAATTCTCTTTTGTATCTATCTTTTTCAATAGAAATTTGTCTTCTTCAATCAAGTTCAGAACAAAGTGGCGTCTCACATCAATGTGTTTGGTACGAGCATGATGAACCTGATTGTTGTAAAAAATATCACACTCTGACTGTCACAGAACACCATCAAAGACTCCTGATCAACTCCCAAGTCATTTAATAGGTCATTCATCCATATTATTTCCTTCAACGCTCTGTAACTACCATCTATTTAGCCTCTGTAGTAGACAAAACAACAACAAATTGAAGAAACGACCTCCAACTGACTGAACCTCCTGCCAATATGAATAAATAACTAGTTGTATATCTTTGTCTATTCATATCACATGCATAGTCTAAGTCAGTGTAGCCTACACACAAATATACAATGGATGGTTGTCTCTCAAAAAC
The DNA here is from genome assembly GCA_003013225.1 of Phalaenopsis aphrodite. NCBI lineage: Eukaryota > Viridiplantae > Streptophyta > Magnoliopsida > Asparagales > Orchidaceae > Phalaenopsis > Phalaenopsis aphrodite. The sequence goes on from NEWO01000046.1 coordinate 1,982,899, forward strand.
CAAATCAACATCAAATGAACTCTTCAGATACCTCAAAACAGTCTTCACTGCCTGCCAATGACTTCTTCCTGTATCATGCATAAACCTGCTCACTACACCAACTGCTTGTGCAATATCAGGTCTAATAAAAACCATGAAATGCATCAAAATGCCCACTGCACTAATATAAAGAATCGTCAAATATCCTTCCTTTTGTTAATCATTTTTAGAACATTGATTTAAACTCAACTGAAAGTTAGATGCAATGGGTAGACTCACTATCTTGCTCGAGTCATCAACCCTAAATGTCTTCACCACCTTTTGATCATAAGCTTCTTGTGAAAGGCAAACATTTTCAACTGATTTGTCTCTGAGAATCTTCAGGCCAAGAATTTTGCTAGCTTCACCCAAAAGATGTCATATGTCTAAAATATCTTTCGTATGGTGGATGTTTGTCCCAAAAGATGTCATATGTTTTCTTGTCAAACACACAATGTTCACAAAAATCAAGTTTATAGGTACTTGCTCTTTTGATCAATTATTTCTTCACTAAAGTCTGAATTGAAGCTTTTCCAGCATGAGATAGCTGCATATGCCACAATATAGTGGTGCCAGAAGAATTATCAGTAAAAACAATTGTTCCAATCACTGTACAACCCTGAAGATAGTAAAGATTGTGATGATGAACTCTTTTCATAAAAACCATTGCTTCACATCATATCCTCAGAACTTCTGTCTTAATAACTATCTTGTAGCCCTTCGACTCTAAAACCCCAAATGATAGCAAATTCTTCTTATTATCTGGAATATGTTTAACATCAGTTAGCTTACTCACAGTACTACCATGCATCTTGGTAAAAATACTCCCTACACTAACATAAGACAAGCTTGATCACTACTCATAGTCACTGAACCATTATCCAGCTCCTTATACGTACAAAACCACCTTCGATGGGGAAAAATGTGATGTGTAGCATCTGTGTTCAAAATCCAACATGAATCATCTGAAAACAAACAATGAAAAACTGCATATAACGATACATTTGAATCCGCCTCTTCATTTCTTTCCACACTGATACGCCCCAGAAACAACTTTTTTCCCTTTTCCTTCAGCTTCAGACAATCTTTCATCTAATGATCAATCTCTAAATAATAAGTACATTGATCTTTCCCAAGACCGCACTCACGAGACTTGCCTCGCTTTTGAGAGTGTCACTGTTGCCACATTTGTTTGTCAAATTCTTTTTCTTCTTCTTAGATCTATCACATTGGAGTATAAGTGTCTCAGCTGATTCCATCTTTGCGAACTTCTTGTCCCTTCGACGAAACTCGTGATTCAACAGTGTTGTAGTCATCCAAATTTAACAGATTTACCAACAACTTTGTGAAATTATTTAAGTGTTAATCAATAGTAACCCCCCCTCCGTCTCATCTGGAATTTATAGACTCGACGCTTCATATGGAGACGATTCTCTACCCTCCTTGTGATATATTTGTTTTTCAGCATCCTCCACAATTTCTCTACAGAAGTCTCTATCAACACCAATATTTGATTTCCTTGGTCAAACAAATTTAGATAAAGCCACATGCACTCATGTTCATCTTCAACTAATCTCTCTCTGACATCTCTTCACAACATTCCTCGCTATCTAGAATTTTTTCTAAATTCAGAGAACACAGCTCATCCATCACCTCTCATCTTCACATGCTAAATTTTCCATTGTCGTCAAATTTCATCACAACTGTTTTGACAGGATGCGTAACTAACTGATAAATCGACTTTTACCATAATAAACGTTGAAGAACTAGACATTGTGCTATTAATTATTTCTGACATTGTTGGAATCTTCTTTCTCAAAAAAATTCTTCTAGCAAAATACTTTCTTGTTAAAAAACATTCCAAAACTACATTGCTTTCCA
>NEWO01000046.1:1985212-2002815 GCA_003013225.1 Phalaenopsis aphrodite
TTAAATCAAGTTGCCTACGTCCATAATGAAGGAGATTTCACTAGCACCGGATAGGAGAAAGAAAAATGGCTTGGGGTTACAACTCAACTCCTCACCATACACATGACTCCTACCACTCATGAACCCTAAGTCATTCTTTTAGCGAGGAGGATTAGGGCATATAAGAAAAAAAAATTAAAAAAAAGAAACAAATCAATTATAATAAAGTGATTAATACAACAGAAATAATGTTGTTCTGATAAGTTCCTTATGGTTCAGTTAGAATGTCTAAGTTTTGAATGAACACAATGTCACGGTGCTGTAATCTCAAATCATTTGTGTAGATGCATGGTTAATTTGTACATTGTGTAGATAACATTTCATTTTGTTTTCTGTTAATTCAAACACAAAACATGGTGATTTGCACTTATCACTAAGCTTATGGTTATTTATTCTTGTAATTCTGTTGCTCTCAAAGCTTTGCTTTCTAATTTTTTTCTTCAGTCATAGTGATTAATCTCGGGATTTACAAAGCTATTGCAATATGAATTTTGTACTGTAAGCATTTTCGCAGAAGTAGTAATTAGCATGATTATATTTGTAGTTTTGGTTCTGTAAAATTTCTGTTTTTTTTATTTATATTTGTAGTTTTGATGAAGTGGAGCTGGAAGGGATATGTTTCCTTTTATTAAACACAGGCTTCTGAGTGCAATTCCTTGCTTTACCAAAATGCTATACGTTTGTGTGGGTTTTCTTTAGATTTTTTTTAAATGCTTAGTCGGATAGTTCTTTAATGCTTATTTGATAATTTCTTGTCATTGAAGTTCCCTTTGGTTTCACGGAGTGGAAAAATTTGCAAAATGGTGGTTGATTCGAAGGATTCAGATCTCTCCAGATTGGAGTTTTTCAATGTTCCGGGCGGTTTTTTTGCTTTTGAACTTGCAGCTAAATTCTGTTACGGAATGAATTTTGAGATACTGACTAGCAACGTTGCTGATCTGAGATGCATAGCTGAATATCTAGAAATGACAGAAGACTATAGAGAGCAAAACCTTATTGCCCAAACAGAAGCCTACATGAATGAGATAGTGTTGCAAAGCATTGAGAAGTCCATTGAGGTTCTTTGTGCTTGCTCTGGTCTGCTTCCCATTGCAGAAGAGGTTGGTATAATAAATAGATGCATAGATGCAATTGCTGCTATTGCAAGCAAGGAACAATTGGTTTGTGGTTTATCCCGGTTAGAGTTCAATGGAAGATCAGAAAAGCAGGACATGGACTGCCAGGAATGGTGGGTGGAAGATCTATCGGCGTTAAACATCAATCATTTTCAACGAGTAATTTCTGCTATGAGGAGGATGGGAGTTAGAGCGGATAGCATAACCGCCTCAATTATCCATTATGCTCATGCCTCTCTGAAAGGTACTGAGAAACGTAAGGCATGGGATTCCAACTTGTCATTTGGAGATGAACAGAGAATCATCGTGGAAGCACTAGTGTGTCTCTTATCAACCGAAAAGATCAAATCTGTTCCATTAACGTTTCTGTTTGGAATGCTTAGGATGGCAATCGAAGTGAATGCATCAATCAGCTGTAAGCTTGACCTGGAGAGGCTAATCGGTTTCCGGTTGGAAGTGGCGTCACTCGATGATCTGCTAATTCCCTCGGTACAGAAAAATGATTCGGTTTTTGATATTGACACCGTACACCGCATATTGGCAAATTTCATGCAGAGGATTGAAGAAGAAGATTCTGATGAATCATCACAGTGTGGATATGAATCTGAAGGTCTAAACTCTCCCAGTCATAGTTCTGTTCTCAAAGTAGGGAGGCTTATTGATGGTTATCTTGCTGAAATTGCACCTGATCCATATCTGAAGCTACATAAATTCATGTCACTTATTGAACTGTTGCCAGATTATGCCAGAGTGATTGAGGATGGGCTCTACAGGGCTATAGACATTTACTTGAAGGTATTTTCTTGAAGTTTAATTTGGAGACTTCTATTTCAGTAATTTAGTTTCTAGAAAAGATAATGTAAGCCTTACAGACTTCCTTTATTTTAATTCTCTGCATGAACTGTTTCCCCCTACATATTTCTTTCAGAACCTATGTTCCCTAGCTGGAACATGTCGTTACTTCTCATTTCCCATCTGAGAACATGCTGGCTAAATTCTGAATGCACCTGTAGTTCTTGTGCGACAGTTGAAAGACCCAGCTTAGGTGAAAAGCTTGACTTCTATCTACTTTGCTAAGCACTTGTGCTGATGCGACTTTGAATTATCTCCTATTAACGATCACCAAGGTAATCTAAGAGGAACGCATGTTCCAAATACAACTCATGCTATAAGTATATATGATCTGCATAGAAATAGAGAGGATAACACTTTTATAGGCTCAACCGAGGGTGATATTGAGTTGAATTCGAGTGTAATTGATTGAACTTGTGTTCAATTTAAAATTCTTATTTAGCTTGAACTAATAAAAAGGAAAAAAGAAATGATTTACAGTTGAACGGACTTGAATCAATATTGATTAAGATTTGACAACTACAATGAGTAGCTTGGGTGCTTGAATGGATGACAAATCATATACCAAGTGTTCCATCCACTAAGCCAACCAAGAAAAACCATTCTGAGTTTATATATAAACCAGCAACGAGTATGTTATCTATGTGTCTACATTTATACACTCGCACACTGTCCTCTGCCTCACTGTTTTGTTACACTTCAGATTTGGTGAAGGGATATAAAATCTGTTGTGTACACATAAGAAAAGCTCATATACAAGAATTATAGATAGTAAGAGTGAGCAAGGAAAATAAATAATTTTTTTTCCATCAATACAATTTTTATAACAATTCAACAAGCAAAATAACATTTAATGAAAAAGCAATAAGAAACTATTGCAAAAATAAAATTACCCAAACTTTAACAAAAGTATAAGTAAAACTACATGAACTTGTTGACCAATATATATAACTCACGAGTTGAAATGATTGCATGTAAGGTGAGTGACGAATGATGAATACAACATTGCACGATCAAAAATAAAAAATCATGATCACACTCAAAGCCACCCAAAATATTATCAGATTGAACTCTGACTGTACAATCGCATCTGAAATACTAAAATTCCTTAAGAAAAAATATTCCATAGTTTAAAGGACCAAGCATTATGAAAATGACAAACCGCCAAAGTGACACGTAACTTGAACCCAAATTGTCTTGACTGCTGATGAAGTCACTCAAACAATCTTAGATTGAAAAATGGATTACACGAGTGTGTACAAGACGCCAACTTTTTTCTAGGAAAGACACCCATATTGCTAAGTTTTCGTGTTTTTGTTGGTAGCATGCAAATTAAGCTCGTCAGTTTTCATACATCAGTGTCTGACATCAGGGCAACGTCATTACATAAGGCGGATCTGGTGTCGTGGAATCAAATGAAGGAATGGTTAAGGGGACTCCCCCATGCGGTAATCTTGAGATCGGGTGTTTCTCCCATCAGTGTTCACCCATGTCGTTACCCCGAGGTCCAAAAGGCAAGATCGAGAGATGGATCCAAAAGATGTTGAAGGTTTGGATCATACAACCTAGTGTGAGCTCTTTCTCTGGCCTAATCTTGTTATTAAAGAAGGATGGGAGTTGATGCTTTTGTGTTGATTCTTAGGTAGTGAATGAGGAAACAATACCTAACAAATTTCCCATCTCAATGATCAATGAGTTACTCGACGAGTTGTTTGGGGTTGTAGTATCCTTCAAGCTTGATTTTAAGTCAGGATACCATCAAATTCGATTGCAGCCGACATATGTGCAAAAGACAACATTTCAAACTAATGAGGGTCACTACAAATTGCCAGATTATGACGCCACGTGAGAGCCATACGACTTGATCCAACAGTAATTTACTCTTCCATCTTGAGGATAGTATGTCTTTTTGGGAAGGGAGTAATGTCAAATCAACACCGAGCCCGCCAAACAATTTGAAGACTTGTGTTAGGTGTAAGATTAAAAGGGCAATTTAGTCATTTGCCATTTATTTATTGTGGGGTTGAAATATGGCAAAGATATTTAATGTTATGTTATGTGTGATTGTTGTCTTGAATCTTAGGATTTGAGAGAGATTGCCCATCTCTTGAAATGTGGTTATTAAGGGTTTGAGAGAGATCTCCTATCTCTCGAATTATAGGTTTATAAGAAGAAAAACTACGGAAAACATAATTCATACATTCATAACATGGGCTTAAATAGGGTATTATAACTTTTTACAAATTGACCCCTAGGCTTCTTCAATATTCTCTTTTTAGCAATAAGAGCCTAAATAAGGTCTAATTATCAACACTCCCACTCAAGATGGGCAAAAAATATCCACTAAGCTTATCATGTCACATAACCGACACAAATTTAATAAACTTAAGTCCTTTAGCGAGGCAGTCAATCACTTGCTCTCAAGTGGCTACATGGCTTAGCTCCAGTAGACCACCATTCAACTTTTCCTTGATGAAGAATCTGTTAATCTCCACATGTTTGGTTCTATCGTGTTGCACCAGGTTGTTGGCAATGTTGATTGCTGATTTGCTATTACACCACAACTTTATTTGAGTTCTTTTGTCCACCTTTAGCTAACCAACAAGGCTCTCAACCACATCATCTCGACAACTCCTAAAGCCATGATCCTATACTTTGCCTCTGTTGTTGACCTCGCTACTACAGACAGTTTTTTGCTCTTCAAAGGGACTAAGTTGCCCCCTTCAAACATGCAGTATCCTGAGGTGGATCTTCTTTCATCTGTACTACTTGTCCATTCAACTTTACAAAATCCGTTGATGTCTACATGCCCATTCTTCCTGAAGATCAACCCCTCAGGTACCTCGGAAGTCGGAACCTGCTACACTGCATCCATATGACCCTTCCTTGGATCTTGCATGTAGCGGCTCTCCAAGCTTACTGCAAGAGATGTCGAGCCGAGTGTGACAGAGGATCAGATGACCCACCAATCTCTGATACCTCTCACGATCAACCGGTTCTCCTAACTCTACACTTAGCTTGGCCTTTTGGTCAATTGAAAAGACTAGAGGTTTGCACCCCAGCATGTATGTTTCCGTGAGGAGATCTAGTACATATTTTCTTTGGGACATGACCATCCTCTTAGGTCCACAAACTACTTTAATCCCAAAAAAGCATCTGAGCTGTCCAATATCATTCACTTCAAATTCATTGCCCAATCTTACATTTAGTTAGGAAATTTCTACCTCACATCACTGATGACAATGATGTCATCTGTGATATTCATGTTATCGAAAAAATATTATATGTTTTGCATTGATATGCTGATATCTCATGCTTATCAAAACATTTTTAAACTTGTCAAATCAGGCTCGAGGAGACCACTTCAAGTCATACAGTGGCTTTCTAAGCCTACACACCTTGCCCACTATCTGGACTGTATCGAATCCTAGAAGTATCTCTATATATACATTCTCTAGTAACTCACCATTCTTCACATTTAGTTGGTGTAACCTCCACTCACCATTCATGACAAAAGAAACCAGTGTCTTCACTGTGCTCATCATTGGTGTTGATGCAAATATTTCATCATAGTCAATGTTATAGTCTGACCGCATCATTTTGACACCATTCGTGCATTGTACCGCTCCACCTTCCCTTTTAGAGTTTGCTTCGCTGTGAGATCCACTTGCACACAATTATCTTTTTCCCTTTTGGTCACGGAACTACCTTCAATGTTTGGTTTTTATCGTGAGCCCTAAGCTCTTCATGCATAAACGATTTCCACTTAGGATTCTTATTAGCAACCTGCTAACACTTGGGTATAGTGGCAGTTTTAAAGATATCATGAAGGCTTCATGTAAATGTGATATGTTAGAATACAACAACAACAACAACAACAACAACAAAGCCTTAATCCCACTACATTGGGTCAACTACATGAATCCTTTTTCTCCATTGCGTCCTATTTAGTGTCATATTTTCATTTAGTTCTAGTAAATTAAGATCATTTTTAATACAATAAGCCCAAGTCTTCCTAGGTCTACCTCTGACTTTCTTAACACGAGTCGAATCTAAAACATCTACTCTCCTAATCGAATCATGAGATGGTCGACGTTTAATGTGACCAAATCATCAAAGACAAATTTCTCTAATTTTGTCCATCACAGGAGCTACACCAACCCTATCACGGATATATTCATTTCGCATTTTGTCTCTAAGTGTAAAGCCACTCATCCACCTAATCATTCTCATCTCGGCAACACTTAACTTATTATTATGTTTCTCTTTTAAAGGCCAACATTCAACGTCATAGAGCATTGCAGGTCTCATCACCATCTTATAAAATTTTCCTTTCAGTCTATGCGGTACTTTTCTATCACACAAAAGGCCCGAAGCATATCTCTACTTAACCAACCAACTTGAATTCTACTATTAACATCCCCATCTATATCACCATCGCTTTGAACAACAGACCCAAGATATCTAAATCGTTCACACCTTTTAATAATTTGATCACCCAAAGTTACACTTCTGTCACTAGAGCTATTACTACTAAAATTACATTTCATGTATTCAGTTTTTGTTCTACTTAAATGAAGGCCTTTAGACTCCAATGTAGACCTCCATAATTCAAGTTTTTCTTGGGTTTTTTCTCTTGTTTTATCCACGAGAAGGATATCATCAGCAAAAAGCATACACCAAGGTACATCCTCCTGTAGATGTCTAGTAAGACCATCCATAACTAAAGCAAAAAGATATGGGCTTAAAGCCGATCCCTGCTGTAATCCAATAGAAATATGAAAATATTTGGTCAATCCTCCTTCAGTTTGAACACAAGTAACAACTTCAGTATACATATCTTTAATGACTTGAATATAAGTCATATCAACACCTTTCTTCTCAAGAACTCTCCAAAGGATATTTCTTAGAACCTTATTGTAAGCTTTTTCTAAATCAATAAAAATCAAATGTAGATTCTCCTTATTATCTCTGAACTTCTCCATCAAACCTCTCAATAAATGTATAGCTTCCATAGTAGACATGCCCGACATAAATTCAAATTGATTATGAGAAATCTGTGATGCGTTAAGACCTATGTTCAATTACCCTCTCCCATAACTTTAAAGTATGACACATCAACTTAATTCCTCTATAATTTGCACACTCTTGTGCATCCCCTTTATTATTAAAAATGGGGACCGAAATACTCTTCCTCCACTCCTCAGGCATCTTTTTAGTTATTTAAAATAATATTAAAGAGTTTAGTAAGCCAAGAAACTCCCAAATCTCCCAAATATTTCCACACTTCAATTGGGATATCATTAGGTCCTACAGACTTTCCACCATTTAATTTCCTTAAAGTCTCCTCAACTTCTTTTTTACTAATACGATGGTAAAAATGAAACGTTTTATTATTATTCACGATATTAAGATCACTAATATCGATCGTATTTTCAGAAACTTCACTAAAAAGTTTATCAAAGCAACTCACCCACATTTGTTGAATATCTTTTTCTAAGAAAAATACTTTTTGATTTTCATCTTTAATACACTTTACTTGAGTTAAGTCTTTACTTTTCTTTTCTCTTTGTTTGGCTAGTTTATACATTTTCACTCTTCTTAGTATCTAATATGTTATAAAGATCAATAAAAACATAATTTTTAGTGTCACAAATTGTTCTTTTAAACTCCTTGCGGACCGTTTGATATTTTTTCCAGTTCTCTAAGCTTTTACATTTAAACCAATTTTTATAACATAACTTTTTATATTTTATCTTTTCTTGCACATTATTATTTCACCACCAACTATTTTTATTTGTAATTTTTTTTTTATTCTCCAAACACATCTTTTGTTACTTGTTTAATAGTGTTTGTTACTTTATTCCACATAACATTTACTTCTTCATGAATATCTCAAATTTTGAAATCTTGAATTTTACTCATAAAAATAATTTTATTTGTCTTTTAAGTTTCTTCATCTAATTCTACGATGAAGAGTTATAGTATTCTTTATTTTACAACTCTTAATCTTAAAATCTAGAACTAATAAACGACGTTGGGTACTTAAATTTTCACTTAAAATGGTCTTACAATCTTTACAACCACGACAATCTCTTCTTCTCATAAGAAAATAATCAATTTATGTTTTATTATATCCACTCTTATAAGCAATAAGATGTTCATCTCTTTTCTTGAATAAAGTATTAGTAATAACAAAATCATACGCTAAAACAAAATCTAAAATAACTCTACCTCTTTCATTAGTTACTCTAAAATCGTAGCCCCCATGAGTATTTCTGAAATCTTCTATCACTCTACCGACATGTCCATTTAAATCTCCTCCAATAAAAATTCTTTCTTCAAGAGGTATCATTTGTATTAAGTCTTCTAAGTTATTCCAAAATTTATCTTTATCTAAACATACTTGAGAAACATAAGCACTTATAATATTAAAAATCTTAGTATCAATGATAATCTTAAGGGATATAATTATATCTCCAACTCTATTAATTTTTACAACATTATCTTTCAAACTCTTATCTATAATTACACCTACACAATTTCTAGTGCGACTCTTACCAGAATACCAAAGTTTAAAACCTAAATTATCAATCTCCTTAGGCTTTTCTCCAACCCACTTAGTTTCTTGAATACATAAGATATTAATTTTCCTATGAATCATTATATCAACTAATTCCATTAATTTACCATTGAAAGTACCTATATTCCAAGATCCTATCCTAATATTAGTTTCATTAGTTTCATGAACTAACTTCTTTACCTGCATTCGCCCGTAATGTGGGAACCCTTGCTTATTTAGCACTACACACGGGCGCTGGTGTAGCGGCCTTTGCACACTTTTTATTGTATTCAGGCTATACAGCGCGTCGCTTCCAAGGGACGCCCTAGCACTTACACAATGATCCAAAAAATTTATGTCATGATTTTTTTCGACAAGTTTTACGTTGGTTGTCGACTACCTAACACAACCCTCCACTTTTCACATCTGGGCTTGGGACGAAACATTTTATGTTCCCACCCAAAACGATCAAGAGTATGTCCCACATTGCTGCAGGAGGTTCTCCTTAAAGTTTGGGGGGGGGGGGGTGTGTTATAAGAAGAAAGAGGAGGAATTATATTACCTGTCTTTTATGCATTTAGGTAGTAATGGAGACGAAACATGAAAAAAAATGATTTAACAAAGCGTTGGATTTAATTTTTATTTTTTGTGTTTGGCTTGAATTAAGTTAAATTCACGGCTAAATCTTATTAATAGTATGCTACCTAGGCCATCTCTACGAGGCACCTATTGTGTGAAGCTACATTGTTTAAATGTTAATACCCTTTCAACTAGAAGTTGCTTTTTTATATTTCATACAACCCTTTCATCATATATTTCATGTTGCACATAAACTACCAGAACCAAAACATCTGACATTCAAATCTGCTCTATATCAGGCTCATCCTTCCCTGTCTGAATCGGATTGTCTGAAGCTATGTAAGCTCATCGACTGCCAAAAACTCTCCCAAGAAGCCTCAAACCATGCAGCTCAGAATGATCGCCTTCCCGTTCAGATGACCGTTCGTGTCCTCTACTTCGAGCAGCTTCGTCTCAAGTCCGCTGTCTCAGGCTCCTCCGCTGATGCCGACGGATCGTTTTCACAGAGGATTATTGGTAGCAGCGGAGTCCCGAGCGCCGCTGTCTCTCCTAGAGATAACTATGCGTCCCTACGAAGAGAAAACCGGGAACTCAAGCTTGAGATCTTGAGAATGAGAGTTAGGCTGAGTGAGTTGGAGAAGGAGCATGCAGTGATGAAGGGTGGGATGAGAGAAAACAAATCTGGAGAACATGGAAAAGCTTTCTTTTCTTCTCTGTCTAAAGGTATTGGAAAGATAGGATTTTTTGGTCCTGGTAATGGAAAACAGCATAAACATGCGAGAAAAACACAGGCTACAGATGGAAAAACTCACAGGAGACGGCAACGGAGATCATCTATTGCTTGAAGATTACAAACTTTTGTTTATTTTAGGCAAAGTCTTATATAGACTTACGAATGAGATGATGATCTTACGAGGGAAAATATATTACATTAAGAGTCATGATGCAAAAATGCATTAGGACTTCAATCACAATGCGCCACGTATACTGTCTGACCTCACCATGCATTAAACTATTTAGTTTTTGGTATTCAGTGTGGTCGGACTATACACGTGGTGCATTGTGATTGGAGTCCTGATGCAGTTTTGCATTAGAACTTTTGATGTAATATTTATTCCTTATGAGGAGGAGAGAATCAGCTTTGATGGATCCACAATATTGCTATTAGTTTTGTTTTAAGAGAGTTGTCCTAATGGTCCCCTGAAACCTTGTACGGGATCATATTAGTCACAAAGTTTATAGAAGTGTTAATTTAATCCTCGGACTTTTTAATATGGCTTAAAATAGTCCTCTTCAAAACACTCTCGGGAATAATTTGACACTTTTATAAACTCTGTGATTAAAATAGCCGCATCAAAATAGTTAGGTGCTAATGTGAGATTTTCCTCTTTTGTTTTGTTTGGGGGTGGAGACTTGTTCAGATAGTTGAAGGTCTTATATGCCTTTTTTTATGTAAGAGAAATTTTCATAAAATGTCATTTATGCTTTTTTTTATTATTTTGGGTTTCTCTTTGTTAATTTCTTAAAGTTTTTTTTTTGTTTAAAAGTATGTTTGCAATATCGTTATTGTTGACGTCTAATTTCTTATGTTTTTTGTATGGCCATTTACAATTTTACATACATACCACCCAATTCCTAATGTACTTTCAAATGTAACACATAACTTTACTTTTTTTTTCATTTATATCACCCAAATCTTTGATATCACATAAAAAATATCACAATATTAACTATTAAAAAGCGAATCACACCTTTCATGTATAGGCGAGGTGGCATGTACGTAAAAATTGAAGTTTAGGTGTTAGATCTGTAAATACATTGAGATTGAGCGGTATGTATGTAAATCTTCCTCTTTTTTTCTTAATCATATACCTTAGCAATTTGTATTTCTTCTATAAAGTGGGTGAGTAAGAGAATATCTCACACAATATGTTGCATAGACATGGTTATGTCAAATGAAGTCAAATTTGTAGCATTTCAGACTTTTTTTCTTAACTCAAGGTTTTATGATTGAAGTATTTAATTAGTCGGACATCGGCTTATATTTCCTAGCCTTGACTTCTTATGATAACAAGGAGAATAGAATGATTTGTTGAAGATTGCTGAAGTATTGTTCTGTCGACCACATCAAATGAATTAGTCGTTTTTCTTTTATTGTTTTATTTCACTCATGGAGCAGAACATGTGGTGTTTATGAGTGTTAATACTTAGAAGGCCTATATAAATCATAAAATATGTCATCCAATAGAGTTTTAACATTTTTTTGAACTTCTTTTAAATGTTTTGACCGTTGTATCATCTTCAAACTATAGTAGTAATTTAATGTAATTTCATAATGAAATCTTTATTGTGAAAAAGAATGTGAAAAATAAAATCACGTAACAAATAAATGGTCAAATATTGTGTGATTTATGTGGATCGGTGCGGATTTAGAGATTATTTCATAATCAACAGAAGAGAATGAAGGAGAAAGAAGGGGTTTTGTTAATCCCTTCTATAAGTAATAGAGGATTAGATCACAGTAATAAAAAATTAGAAAATAATATATTTATTCCTATTACGCATCGTCTTTTAGATAGATAGAAAGTGACCAAAATGAGCTCCAATGCTAAAACAATTGCATCAAGATGGTTGCATATGTATTCAATCTGATTAGACTTAAATATTGTGGGTCAGGCTAAGTGTGTGTCGGGTTGATTCGGACTTTGACAAATCAAAACAGGATTTGGTTGGGCTTGAGCTCAATTTTTTTAAAATTCCATAGTTAAATCCCCTGTTAAATGAATCAGGCCGGCTTGTAGTTCTTAAAAGACTCATGATTTTCTTTTTCTTTGGGCGAATCATGAACAAAGATTTACAAAAATAAATAAGCAGTTAAAGTTAAATCATTAAAATCATATAAAGTGTTACATGCAGCTCACCTTAGTCCAAACGTAAGCATTATGAACTAAATTCAGCAAGCTCCTGCTGGATGTTGCGCGAGAGATTTGCCTTCAGCAGAAGAATAAAGAGGCTTTTTTTTCAGGCCGAGTTCTGCATGGATGGGCCTAGTTTGGCTATTTTGGTATTTGATTAAGTCGGCGAGCCCGCAAGATTTATATTTTTTCACAATTATATTCATTTTAAGTGAGCTCATGATAAGTCCGTCGGGTCACCCTCTCAAAGGCGGGCATTTTCTATCCGGACATCTAACGTATCTCTACATGTGTCGCAGTGTATTCCTTAGTTATTTTCAGGTTATTTCTGAGTTATTTTCAATAATCCTGAAATAACCCAAAAATAAAGACCGCGGATTATTTCTAGGTTATTTCGGAATTATTGAAAATAATTCAGAAATAACCTAAAAATAACTCAGGAATACCCTACGTCGTACGTAGAGCTACTTTAGGAGTCCGCACAGAAAAATTTTTGCTCCCAAAGTCATGCCTAATCCCAAAACCATATTATTCTCTACCGCTTGTACCCATGCACATCACGCAAGCGAAAGGTGAGAAGTATTATATATAATGAAGTCTTAGCATCTATGAAAAAAAAAAAAACAGTTTTATATATGAATAAAAAATTAATATTTTAATGAACAAATTTATATTTAAAAATATATTTAAAGGATTATACTTGATTAAAATTATCTTATAATATTCTAATAAAAAAAAAACTTCAGAGAGACTCATACAACTGACAATATTAATTCATGGTAGCAAATGTAACATCATTTTAAAAATAAATTAATTTATTAAGTGCAGCATTACTCATTAAATAACCTTAATACATGAGATTTATAATTCATGAGCACATCTAACGTTTCAGCCATGTGTTAAGGAAACATACCAACTTGCCTCTTGCTCTTCCACCGAAAAATAAAATAAAATAAAATTACAAATCATTAGACATTTTGCCATTTGATGGAGCCTAAAGAATAATGCTGGTTCCACCCCTTAAAATAGTAAAGTGATATGTGTTAGGTCTGACTCATATATAAGGAATTTGGAGTCACTTGGATTTGAAGAGGTGTGCTTTTTGGAATGAAGAGGTGTGTCTCTTTGATTAGTGGGTTGGGGGGAGCGAGAGCGTGTTTGTAAATTTATCTGTGGGTTTTTTATCTATAAATAGATGTGTAACTCTATGAGTATCTAACTCCTCTGAAATAGTGAAATTCACTGCTCGCTCCCGAAGATATAGGCATTTTGTCGAACCTCGTAAATCTCTGCGTTCTTCTGGTTTTATGTCGATTTTGTGTTCTCTTCGGCCTAAATTTCACAACAATATGCAAGTACGAAATTGAAATATTTATGTTTTAGAAATGTAAAAACATAAGAATTGAGTGGTATGTATGCAAGTCTTCCTTTAAAATATCATCTAACCATCCAAAAGCGACAAAGCTGACCTATACTTAATCAACACTAGCAATAAATTAATGTGCAAATCAGTTCTTTAAAATATTAAATTAGTGGGCAAGTCAGTCCTTTAAAATATTAATTAATCCATAATTAATTAAGCTGTCATCGTTAAAACAACTTGTGACAATCACATGGTTCCATGCACCGTTGGATTGATCTGGTAGGCGCATCAGTAACTTTATTTGATAAATAAGTGAGGGTAAATCTATGAAGAAATTGAAGGTCATGAAAAGAGAAAATAAGAGAAAAATGTGGTCCTTCTTGGGAGTTAAATTTCAGTAGCTAAAATCTCATGAAACAAAAAATCAATGGAGAAATATGCTATTGAATGTTCCCATTCTTAGCTGTTTTGTGGGGACTCATGGAATGAATTTTAGCTATTAATAATTATGGGCCCTTTCTATGGCCTTTATGGTTGGCTGATTCTATAATGGAATGTAGAATCATTTTGGTTTAGTTTGTTTTGACTGTTGTTTCTTGGGTGCCATTTATTTGATTAGCACGAGGACAATGTAGTTTGCCTAATGATGTTCACATATTAGGATATCATAGTATTTTATCTATGCCATCTTTATGGTTGATAGGGCTAATGACTCTTAACCTTGGCACTCGTTATCTCCACAATGCAATATTTTGATATAAATGTCTTGGTGATTTCCATCCAATATTTCATCCTATCATCCCATCATTACATGCTGACTAATATCGTTTCATATGAACTCATCGTCTTGAGACCCATATCATAAGTATATCCTCTGGCATGTTGGACCGTTTTTCTAGAAAGGCTCATGCATAATTCATTTACATGAGAAATCTCATCATTTTGAAAGAATTAATGCCAAAATCTTTTATTAAAAATGACCTAATGGCATTAACTGTTAGAAGCCAAAGATGAAAACTAACTTACTTCTTAACCTTATACTTATCGACTATAGTGACTTTTATATAAATATTGAACCATCGTGCCTAAATTGAAGGATCATAAAACCTCCTTCATGTTGAGCAGATTATTTTATGTTACACAGATGCTTATACTTCATGTATTTAAAATATATGCAAGAAAAGTTTAGTTGCATCCCCCATCCAAAAGATATATTTATCGCTCGTCAAGCATTTCACTCTCACATTATGTTATTAATTTTTTTAGTAGGCATCATTGAAGGGGGTTAAAAACATACTCACATGTATCATCCCTATGTGCGTTAGAATTAGGAAGGCTTTCACCTTGCATTGTGAAAGAAAGTCCAACTTGGGCAACTCCTCTACTTGTCTTAGTCTTAGCGTTCCATTTTTATTGTCAAATATCAGGACATGTAACTCTTTAGATATTACAATCCAAAGTTGATTTTTTTCTCTTGTCATTGTGGAATATATATTAGTCTCGTTCCTTCGGTGAATCCTTTCTATTTTCTTTGATGATTAATAAAGGTTTGTATCCTAACCCATATTTTATGTGCCATTCCTTATGTGTTGAGATCTATTTCATTCTCACTGTGTTGTTGATCTCCTCTTCTTTGAAAATGATTAATAGGCATAATACATAGATATATAAAATTTTGCAGCCAAAATTAACTTTGACGAAAAGGTCCAAAAATCCTTTAAAATGATTGATTAAGTTTAGCCACAACATGGTTGCATTATAAATGCTTTTAAGGAGGATGGCTTCCAAGGCTGGTCACAAAAGTGATAATAGATCAAGGCTCATTTGCGCTCTAGTTTAATCAACTTAAACTTTGTCATTTTATAATGTGATCTTCCGGTATACTGCCTAAGGTTTCATACTTCATCACAAGGAAATAGGCTTGATTAATAAATAACTTTATGATCTTAACAAAAATAGGTAAAGAAACACAACTAATATTAAAACTCAAATAAATAGAATCTCAGTTGCTTTCACCAAAATTCCTCAAAGAAACAAGGGAAATCTACATGCACACCACACAATTCTTCTCAATTTACATATCTAACACCTAAAGTTTGATATTTACATTCATAATATGTTTGTGTTATTTATAAACTTATGCATAAAAAGGTCCATTTGACTACTATAGTAAAGTTGTATTTTTGATATAATGTAGATTTAAGTGCTATGAATGTAAGAAAATAAATTTAAGGTGTACAAACTAAGAATTGTATGGTATTTATGTACACACATCAATGAAATTCATCTTCATAAAACTAACTTATTACACTTGTTGAAGAAAACATGACCGTTTTACACCTGCATGCCGAAGGATGGAACTTCCAATTCCCCTGCAATAGAAACTTACCACGAGCGACACCAAGAACCGAATGCTAGCTTAAAGAACACAGTACAAGAAAACAAGAATGTAACCAAGAATTACGTGGTTCGGTCCATAGGACCACCATCCACGGTAGGGAAATCAAACAACAAATCCACTAAGATAATAAAGAAGATTTACATAGCTTTTACATTGAGAAATAAGCCCTCATCTTGCCATGATCTCTCTCTCAAATCACATTGATACAAGATCTTCAAGATTCTCTCCTCACTCTCTACAAGCTATCATCTTCTTTCTCTAACAAACTGATTTTCCTTCTCATTTCCGTACAAGTGTTCCTCATTATTTATAACTAATGAGCCTTGCACAAGTAGACCGGGTTCTCCAATTGGAAGCTTCCATAATTCATTAACAACTTTGATAGAATTATAAGTATGCCCCTTAACTTAGTCTAGTAATTGCAAGTCATTGTAACAACACTCAATTTCAACTAAGTACTTTCAACTAATTACACTAAGATCTCAATTAAAACTCAATGGGGACCTTTCCCTTGCCCTTGTAGTTAGCTCAGTATCATTTACAGATGAAGTAATGTAGAGCAGATGGTGGTCCAGATAAGAAAGTCAGGTAGTTTGAAGCTTCTGATCAACAAGATAGATTTAGTGACCACCAACCTCACATGTGGGTTAGGTTTAACTTTGGGATGCTCTTTAATAAACAAACAACTATAAAAAGTTCAGAAGATTTTACTTCCAGTCAGAGCTTAGTTGGGCTGAGATGATTTTAATATATGTTACAGTCTTCGCAGCATGTGTTTTATCTTCGGCTTTAATGAAGTTTGAAGTAACCGTGCTGTCTCCTTCTCTCTGCATGTGCTGCTTTACTGTTCTTTTATTTATTTTTGAAAATTTTGCATACACACCCATACAATTCTATGTATTTGCACATCTCTAACACCTTAGTGTCATAAACTTAAGCCTGAATAAGTGTATTTAACTTTTAAAGGGTTTTTAATAGTGAATTCCTTGTGTGATGTTAAGTATTTGATTGCTATGCATGTAAATATGAAAATTTGGGTGTTAAATTAATGTGTAAATACATTAGAATTGTGTGATATGCATGTAAATTGCTTATTTTTTTTCAAATCAAGGCAGTTTAAAGCCTTGGTGAGAGGAATTTGATGTTAAACTTTTAAAAATTGTATTATCATTTTAATTACTAATTTCTTTTATTATTTAGACTATTTTCATTAATTAGTTTTTTTCATCTATTTCGTTTGATATTGGTCCAGGCTTTAAAATCTAGGTTTATGAATAAATTCAAAATATTTAAAATTCTATGTGTTTATATATATATATATATATATATTAAAACAAGAATGGTCAGAGTCTATTATACGAGCCTCCAACCACCTCTAACGTGCCTAATAATTTGAGTGACACATTTTTGATGCCAACTATGTCAGGAGAAATTCGAACTCCCCAGCCTGAGGGGTCTTATACCGTGGATGCCAACACACACACACACACAGACATTTTACTTATTCATATTACGCAAATTCTATTCAAATTATGTTAAGAAAATTAGGGCGAAGAAAAACAGTAATCGACACAAATCCAGAAGAACACAGAGATTTAACGAGGTTCGGCAAAGATGCCTACGTCCTCGGGAGCAGAGCGGGGAGTTCCTTTCAATATTCAGAAAAAGGTTACAAAATAGAGGATACCTCCTGGGGTTACTAACATGCCTATTTATAACCCCAGGAGTAAACCTAGACACAATATGTAATTACAACATTACCCCTGTACCAAACCGC
>NEWO01000046.1:2003875-2017956 GCA_003013225.1 Phalaenopsis aphrodite
AGGAAAAATAAGTAGCAGTATAATTAATAGTTCGTTGGCCTCCTTAAATAAACATAATACATATTCACCTAACCTCTTAAATGCTGTCGTGAAATGTAATCATAAAAGAAACGATCGGCGAGCCATGTGAGCCATATATCATATATACATATTTATATACATACAGACAATTGAAGCTTGCACCCACGTACTCTTTAATTATTCCTCTTGTAGCGTAACGTACCTTAATAAAATGGTTAGCGGATATGTTATTTGTGCGTATACGGTACAATTAATATCATAAGCATGATTTTATATATTTTAATTAACTTATTGAATATATTAAGCTTCTGCCAAACAAAAAAAAAATGAAATTAAGTACCGCCGTCAGGTCAATTCGTTTTTAATGACTGTTGGGTTTCCTCGGATGTAAAGTAGGTATAAAGTAAATAAATAAATAAGTAGATATTAGTTTTTATTTGATTGGTAATTTATTTGAAGAAAAAATAAAAAAAAATTAATTAAGAGTTGGAATATCTAAAAAAAACTCATTTTAAAAATTTTTTTAAGTTAGTTTTCATTATTGTTGAAAAAATAAAAGAAATTGAATTATTGCTTGTTCAAAATCTTAAAGGATTGTAGAAAATTAGATTCAATTTGCATCTTATGCATACGAAATTATTTCTTAAGTTTATTAACAATTAACTAGGTAATCTTAAGAAATTAGAATATACGTATGTTGAATCTTTTTATGATGTAGGGTCTCGTATTATTTATAAGTACATATAATTCGGGAAAAAACCTTGTGTTATAAAGAAAGAAGGAAGGAGAGAGAGAGAGAGATTGATGATAGTCTTAGGGTCCGTTTGGGGCAGCTTGTGGCCGCAGGGGTCGGCCCGCAACCCGCGTTTAGTGTAAAAACCCAAACGCAATTTTGGATAAGCTGGCGAAAAGCGTGAACCAAACGGTCTAGCGGCGTTTTGAAAACGCCGCCCGAAACGCCGCCCGCACTTATAAGCTACCCCAAACGAACCTTTAAGAGTGAACTTTAGGAATTGTATTAAATTCTAATATATGTGAAGACGAAGGAGCACAACTCCCTGATGGTTCGTTGACTTATAAGATTTTGGAGGGAGGGAGGACCCCCTCCTCTCTTTCCCCTTTCTTTTATGCACAAGGGAAAATACAATAAAATAATCAACATCGGACATCTTGTACTATATAACTTTCTTTTCCCATGTCTAGTTGAAAGAGTGTGATGTGGTATCAGGTGTTGTCATTATGACACTCGTCCATGGTCACCAACTGAAAAGACCGAACACTAAGTGTTGACAATGTATTTAATAATGAATTCACAGATGTCCTTATTAGTCATGATGATTTCCTCTAAAGAGGATAAATATAATCATATCATTAGATATGTTAGATTCAGCTACTTCGGTAGGTGTGTTCGATTTTAAATAAGCTCGAATTTGTGTATAGAACATAGTATTTAATTTATATTTTTGATACACCACAAAAAAAATTGTCGAACCAAGCGAAAATCTTAATTTACACTTTGAATAAAGACTCCTGAAAAAAGGTTCCTAGGTCATTCTAACTTGAATTAGTAAACATATAATAGAAATGATGTTTTGATTAAACAAACTCTATGACATCAAAATTGCCTTGATTCAAGTTCCAATGACCCAAACCAAATCAATCATTCATAGTATATTTAGAATCTTAATGACATTGTTTGAGATAACAAATCATACTTAACTTCTACATGCTTACAGCATATTGAGTGTCTCAATAGATATATCATAAAAGCTAAGAATCGCTAAGTTTCAATTTTATTAAGCTAGCTACAAAAATGCTTACAAAATGGTTGATCAGGCAAGGGATCAATTGTGAATCGTCATGTATAGCTTTATGTATTTTAGTTAAATAATCAAAATGTTACTACTCTTGCCTTCTCTTGCCATGGTTGATGGTTGTTGTCTACAGTCTCTCTGGGAAATCAAAAGAGGGAAAATGAGAAGTAGATGTAGAAGAGAAATTAGAGTGAGGACTTAGATATTAAATATACTATAACTAAAAAATAGATCTTCAACATATCTCCTATGTCTCTTTGTCTTTGCTTTAATTAAGTCGAGATAGAGCTTCCATTTTGTTCTAAAGATCATTGGATGCTTTAAAGCTAAGAGCAAAATGATATTAAGTTAAAAAACCTTGATTTTACATTAGTTTTCAAGATTAACAAAGGATGACAAAGGCATATTTGTTAGAGGTGTATTCCTTGACACTTAGTTATATATTTTATCTACTTTTATAATATTATGTATTATACATTATTTATTTAATGTTTGGGAGAATTACATACACACCTCCCCAAAAACATTGCTATATACAAAATCTAGCACCCTCCTTAATCCTATGAAATACATAGTATTTTTAAATGATCATGTTAATCAAAAGTGATACTGAATTATTATTGTATAAATTTCAGTAAAATTTATGAACATCATTTGATTGCTAAAAAAGCAACTATCATCGATATAAATTATGAACTAAATTGATAATAGATTTTGATCATAATAATTATAAAGGCTTCATTGTGAAATCTTTATTCTAAAATAAAATTCATAAAATATATGTTTGCCTATTTGAAGCATGTATTAACAATATACTTTAATGATAGTTAACTGATAAGTCATTTGCGTAGGTATAAATACAAAAAATATGCCTGTGAGGGGATAATATGTCGAGAAACATGATGATCATGCATTTGTATATAGTTTTTCTGAAGACTATTATGTAATAAAATCTATTAAAAGTTATTGATATTTGAATTTTTTTTCTTTTTGTAAATTATTTATAACTACTATGTTATTACTTTTGCCTTTTTATTTAGTTGTATTTATGTTGTTTGTGTTATCAGTAGATTATGCCAACTAAGGTTATGTTTTGCAAAACCATTCTAATTATTTTATAATTGTTGAATTATACATTGTTTAAAAGATGGCTTTTAAATTCATGCTTTAAGTATACATTTTATAGTGATTGGAACTAGAAGTTATGTAGTTGATTCACTGATGATTCAATTTTCCAATGAAACATTGTGGTGTTAAAAATTTATTTGCATATTAGTGACTATGTAGTTATTATTAGGATTACATGCTCTAATAATCTTATTTGAGAACTAATTTTATTGAAAACATATATTCTTACTACATAAAATTGTTCTCTTATATATTGTTTAGCTCACATTCATAGAATTATTGGTGTTTTTCTAAGCCCGGTGGTGGGACGTGCTGGATATTTGTTGTGAGAGATATTGATAATTCATGGAAACTGGTTTGAGAGGTCCAAAAAAATATATACAATATAAGCACATAAAATAAGAAATCATAGAAAATATAAAGATCGTCAAGATTTAATGTGAAAAAGCCCGGGAGTGAAAAAAACCGCAGAGCCACACTACACAGAAAATTCCACTATGAAAAATGGTGAGAATTTTATAAATTACATCATACTCAGGTCTTTCCAAACTTTGGAACACTTCATGACACTCATCTTCTCTGCTCATCATAAGAGAACTCTAAATCACCTTCAAGGTGGCAAAACTAAAACTTCAAGCCAAGAATTACTCAAATTCGTTTACAGATGTTCGAGCATTGCGATATGGCATTGTGGCGCTCCAATGAGAGCTGTGACGCTCCTCTTCCTGTGTTGCAATGTCGTGTTCTTGAGTTTTGTAATATGGACTTGGCGCTGCGATATTGTTGGTCTCAGGCTGAGGCACTTCTTCAGGTGTTGCATTGAGTGTTGATTTGCTCCTGTTCAAGCATTAGACAGTCACGCTTTCATGTTTGCGCTGAGGTTGTCTTCTGGGCATTGAGATGTTGTGTACAATAAAATTATATTTTGGGCATTGCGAGGCTCCAATAGGCGTTGGGATGCTGACTTTCAAGCCAACAATGTTGTGCTCTCAGGTTTCTGAACTTTGATTAGGTACTTTGGAGTTGTTGGTCTAAACATTGGGATGTTGCACAGTGTTGCGATACTCCCCTTTTGACATTAGTGTGATGCTCTTGGGTTCTGACTTGTACTAGGTGCGGGGCATTGGGTAGATTAAAAAAAATTGGGGGCATCACCGCTGAACCCAAAATAAGGGAAACACTCCCATTTCCCCTTTCAAGCTTGAATTTCAAAACTAATGGCTTTAAGTGATCAATTGATTAACATAATCAAACTCAACATTATGCCAATCTGCTATTTGGAGATTAATTACAATCAATTCTGCTCCTCCAAAAATAAAACATCTTCATAGTTATTAACTATAGTGTGGCTCATCCCTGCCTCAACATTCCTTAGCTCCAACTAAAGTAATGCATAACTTAAATTTCTCAACTATTATAGTCTTAGTCAACATATCTATAGGATTCAAAGCTATGTGTATCTTCTTAAAAGAGAATTGAACATCTTCTAGGATTGAACGAATAAAATGATACATTAGCTGAACATGCTTTATCTTGGCATGAAGTGTGACATTTTTAGCTAAATGATTGACATTTGTATTATCACTATGAATCTTTATGTTTCCTTACTCATTGTCTAATTATTCTATAATGGTCTATAACCAAATCATTTCCATGCTAGCCTTTGTGATAACAATATACTCAACTTCTGAAGTTAATAGTATAGTAATCTTCTGTAACACAAAAACCCAACCTGTTGTTGTGTTCTCCAAATTAAAGATATAACATTTTGTGCTTCTTATTCCATCAATATCTCCTACCATATCTGAATATATATATATCGTTGTAGATTAATCTTGCAATTTCAGAGCAATGTGTTTTGTTGGCTTTCCTCTCAAGTATCTGAGCATTCACTTCACTTCCTCCCTATGATGTATGTCAAGATTACACATGTATCAACTGACCAATCTCACTATATGTGCAATTTTTAGTCTTATACATATCATCACATACATCAAACTTGTAATTGCTAAAACATACAAAATTCTTCTTATCATCAATGTTTGCTCTGCTTCAAACTTAGGTAATTATTTTTTAGATAGTTTAAAGTGGCTAACCAAGGGGGGCACAAATAGATTTTGCTTCACTCATGTTTAATCTATATAGGATTTTCTCAATATATTCTACTTGAGACAACTTTAATGTGCATGCATTCTTATCCTTACTGATTCTCAGATCGAGTATTTTTTTGGTTGGGCCCAAATCCATCATTTCAAACTCCTTTAATAATAACTGCCACAAGTATCAAATTTTCTTCATATATACTCTAATAATCAACATGACATCTACATACAAAAGAAATAAAATACAATAAATATCAAAATATTTAATGAAGCAACAATGATCTGTTTGACACTTAGTGTACTAACTGTCTGGCATAAACCCGTCAAATCTCCTATACCACTATCTTGGGGCTTGCTTCAAACCATAAAAGCTTTCCTTCAGTCTATAGACCATGTTTTCTTTTCCTGAAACTTTATATACTTACGATTGAAGCATGTACAACTTTTCTTCTCGGTTACCAAGTAAGAAAGTTGTATTTACATCCAACTGCTTCAATTGTAAATCTTTCTCTGATACTAAGCACAACACAACCCTATTAGTTGTCACCTTCACTACAAGAGAAAATATCTAATTGAAGTGAACTCTTTTCTTTTGTCGAAATCTCTTCACAAAAAGCCTTATTTTATAGCACTTGCTACCATTCAAATCTTTTATTAGCCTACAAACAAACTTGGTTTGTAGCTTCTTTTTTCAATCTAATAGTTCTGTCAATTTCTATGCTTGATTTGACATCAACAACTGCTTCTCATCATTCATGACAAACTCTCACTTTTTTGAGACTTCAACTTTAGTGACCTCATCATAACACTTTGGTTCACCACAATCAATTATAATAGATGGTACAAAGAAGAAGAATCAATTTGATAGCCTCCCCAATTATGAGAACAAATCATTTATGGCATGCAATATAAACCCGTAGAATCAATTCGACTAAGAGACATAAGAAGAATCTCCTATCCTCTAGAGTAACATATTAACATACAACAATGCAAAATATCAAAAAAGATCAAATCTTCAAGCCAAATAAAATTGTTGCCTTTGAAATCTCCAAGGAAGGGAGAAAGAAAAAGACTTTAGTTTCCTTAACAACACCAAACGGAGTGCTCCCATTCCAAAACAAATGATCTCCACCCACAAAAAGCGGGCAATAAAACATGACGTTAACAAGACAAATAGAGGCGAGAGATCGGAGCCTCTGATTATACGACTAGTTGTAGAAATAAATTCTATATATGAAACTTCATCGATCGGAGTTTCACCGGCAACTAATTATTGCTGGCGCTTGAGCGAAGTCTATCAATTTTTTTGTTAGATCCAATGATGCCTCTGGACTGATTTAATAGAGGAAGCAGCAGCACCGCCAGCACGTAAAAAGTCAAAACTTGCTCTGCCGTTCGGATGGCTGCGGAGTCATCAACAGACGGTCTGATTCAACAGAGTAGTTGCTCACGCCCGACGCACTTGATCTCTGTAAAAAATGGTGTGCAATGTAATTATTTATAAATCTCGGGTTTTTTTACATTACGAGCTTCTTTATTCTGCTGACAGCAGAGCGTCCCCTTCGCCCACCACTTCCTCACTTTGCTCTCCACGCAAAGCCATAGTTGTATCGTGTGAAGAGAGGAAACTGAATGGTCGTCGTCGTCCTCTCTTTCTCTCTATCTCTCTGTGTGCGGAGTTTGAGATTTGAGCGGGAGCAGAGTGAGCTGGGTGGAGGGACCTACGAAGAAGCACGCCTCTTCACTTTTCGAGCGCATTAACTGGTTGAAGCTTCCTTTGTGTTCTATCTCTGCATTTAGCAAGAAAGATTTGAAATCCGCGGTTTCGTGCTGCTGTTTTCACTAAAAAACTTCGATCTCTGAGATGTCGATCATGCCTCTTCAAACAAATCGCTTTTGGGCATCGTGATTTGATTGTCTTCATTTCTCTTGCTTCAGCTAGCGCAGTGTTAGAAATGGAACCAAAAAACTTTGTCGGTTACGATTTATTCTTTTTTTTTTCTTGCAATGCGGATCATCTTACAAGCTTTGGTAGTGGAGAATAGCGAAGGATTGGTTCCAAAGGGTGCAGGATTTGACCTTATTTGTTGAATTAGGTGAGATTAGGGTTTGCGTTATGAATTTTTTTTTGTTTCATAGTCGGGGAATGTTTTTGTGAAAGGGTGGAGTAAAGGTAGGCTAGGTTGCAGCATCTTACTGTGCCGCATCTTTTGCTATGGAAGCTCTTCTTCTCATTTCAAAGATTAAAAGTTTTTTCATCTCTAGAAGAAGAAGAAAAAAAAAAGTTTGTTGCTCGCTTTTTCTTTGTGATAGCCTTTAGGAATCTAATCCTTATCTCTTTTATAGAATGGTACGAATGATTCTCCATCCAATAAACGAGATTATTGTTTGGAAATGGCTATGATTTGTTTGACTTGATCTTTTATATTTTGCTGTTTTTTCTTTGTTAAAAGCTTTAAAGCCCCTACAAGTGGGGTGGCTTCGAGAAAAATTCTATTTTTATGTGACATCCCTCTTAACAATCATAATTCTGCTACTATTGTTGGGTGCTCCTTTGCCATTTTTAGATTGCAGGACTTTGGTGTTAATATTGTTTGTGTGAAACACTAATGTAACAAGTTTCTTGAATTTAGACACAGTAAAAATAAATTTGCTTTCATTCTATTTACTTTGAATTAATTTTCCAGCAAATCAAAAATTGATTTTTTATAATGGTGTTGATAATTTTCATTGTTTTCTTTTATGAGCATTTCCGACTGGTGTCTAGTTCTTAAACAAAAATGGATTAGCATTTTCTATTATTGCGCATTTTGCACCTTTTAAGAACTGATTTTTTACTCGTTTAAGTGATTAAATTCATCATGCTTAGCATTTTTTCAAATTGAATAACCGGCCATTGTAGAATTGACATAATTTAGTCTGTTCTGCATGTAGAAATCTTGGAAGACTGTATCTTACTAAATTATATGTAAAAGCCATCCCTTCGACCATCATTGAACCTGAAAAATCAATTTGTTTATCATAAGAGATTTTTCAAAGCTGAAGGGTTACTTTGGTAAAATTTTCTTTTTACTAGCTGTAATATGTCCACAATGCAGGATATAAGTTCCTCGTCTTCGTGTTGTAATGACATTTTTTTTCGCTGAAGAAACAGGCAACATTATAGATTATATTGTCCTTTTCATTTTGCATGATTCACCCACCAATTTCCATATCCCCACACAAACTACATGCCATGTGGTAGAAGTACTTTTTCATGTTTTTTGGCGTACCACATTTTATGTATTGTTGTTTCCATTGCAAGTAAAATTTAAATAAGTGCTGGTTTTTTTATTTATCACTGCAGTATGAATCTAAGAAACTCGTGATGCCATTCTGGAAGTCATAAAGCAATTTCTTCTCCACCATTGATGGATATTCAGAAGCTCTCAGCATCTGTCACTCTATTATTCCTTCTATTCATAGCAAATCCAGTCAAATCAGACTTGACTACTGACAAACAAGCTCTCCTTGCTTTCGCAGCTGCAATACCCCATGGAAGGAAACTCAACTGGAGTTCTGATACTCCTGTTTGTACTCTGTGGGTTGGTGTGAGATGTGCACCAGACCAAAGTCGTGTTATCAGTCTAAGGCTGCCTGGGGTCGGTCTCCTTGGCCCAATTCCTGCAAACACACTTGGGAAACTAGACGCTCTTAAGGTTTTAAGCCTCAGATCCAATGGCCTAGCCTCAAATATTCCTCCTGAGGTCCCATCAATTCCTTCTCTGCGCTCCCTCTTCCTTCAACATAACAATTTATCTGGTGACATACCTAATTTGCTCACACCAAACCTTACATTCTTTGACCTTTCTTATAACTCTTTCATTGGTGAAATTCCCTTAGAAATCCAAAACCTTACTAAGCTAACCGCATTGTACTTACAGAACAACTCCCTATCAGGCGCCATCCCCGACCTTAAGCTACCAAAACTAAAGCATTTAAATTTGAGCTTCAACAATCTTAGTGGGCAGATTCCAATCTCCCTTCAAATCTTCCCTAAAGAGTCATTCTTGGGAAATTCTTTCCTCTGTGGTCCTCCACTAGACCAATGCCCTGGAATTTCTCCTACACCTTCTCCATCACCAGCACCAACTACTCAACCGGCTCACAAGAAAAGTTTCTGGAAAAAATTGGGCATAAAGGTTATAATCGCAATTGCAGCTGGAGGTTTAGCACTACTTCTGCTTCTTGTAATTATTCTTTTGTTATGTATCCTAAGGAGAAGGGCTAGGGAAGACTACAGATCATCTAAAGGGAAAGGCGTTGCTGGCTCACGGGGTGAAAAGCCTTCGGAGGAATACAGCAGCGGGGTTCAGGAATCCGAGAAGCACAAATTGGTATTCTTTGAGGGATGTTCGTACCACTTCGACCTGGAGGATCTACTGAGAGCATCTGCTGAAGTTCTTGGTAAGGGGAGCTATGGTACAACATACAAGGCTGTTCTTGAGGATGGAACCACTGTAGTTGTTAAAAGGTTGAAGGAAGTGGTGGTGGGGAAGAAGGATTTCGAACAGCAAATGGAGATGATAGGAAGGATTGGGCAGCACCCGAATATTGCACCACTCCGCGCATATTACTATTCGAAGGACGAAAAACTTCTAGTCTACGACTTTGTTCCTTCAGGCAGTTTCTCCGCCATGTTGCATGGTATGCTTATCAAACTTGTATCTTTTTGAAGCATGTGGATGAGCAGTTAAGCTTATACTCTTGATAACATTAGGCTTAAAATTAGTTTTCCTGAGCCCTTTTGTTCCATTGATGGCCTACAAGTCTAAAACAGGAATCTTTCCATGAAGTATTCGAAAAGTAAAACAAATATTTCTATTTCTTGTATCTTTAAAGATGATATAGCATATACATTCTTGTGTTTCTACTGGCTTATTGCTAATATGATGGACAGGGAACCGATCCAATGGAAAAACTCCACTAGATTGGGACTCCAGAGTGAAGATCTCTTTAGCAGCAGCCCGTGGAATAGCACACATTCATGCCGAAGGCGGTGGGAGAGTCGCCCATGGCAACATTAAATCCTCGAATGTTCTAATCACTCCTGAACATGATGCCTGCGTTATCGACTTTGGCCTCGCTCCCATCATGAGTACAACAGCATCCCCGTCCCGTGTCATTGTGGGATACCGTGCACCAGAAACCATTGAAACCAAAAAGGTCACCACGAAATCTGATGTATACAGCTTCGGAGTCCTGCTGCTTGAGATGTTGACTGGAAAAGCTCCGATACAATCACCGGGGCGTGATGATGTGGTTGATCTGCCTCGATGGGTTCAGTCTGTAGTCAGAGAAGAATGGACTGCTGAAGTGTTTGATGTGGAGCTGATGAGGTATCAGACTATAGAAGAAGAACTGGTTCAGGTGCTCCAGATTGCGATGGCCTGTGTTGCGAGAGTTCCGGAGCAACGTCCTAAGATCGAGGAGGTGATAAGAATGATCGAGGAGTTCCGGCAGTCTGACTCAGAGAACCGACCTTCATCGGATAAATCTAAGGATTCTGTTACTCCTACACCTTGAGAGATCCACAAGTCTACAGCACATTGATTTATGATGGTTTTCTTTGATCTTTTTATTTCATGTATTATTATTATTTTTTGTGTAGAATTGGTGAAAAATGTTTTCATTTGCCTAACCATTTCTTTTAAATTTAGGTTGCATATTTGATGTAATCATCTTCATGATTCATAGCTGATTGAATTGCTGATTTCAGTTACTTTGGTTTCTTCTGATGGTAAACTGGTGTTTTTATTAAATTCCAAGATTACTGTGACATTTTGTTTTCCTCTTTTATTTAGTTTCAAAATGTCAAAGAAGATTTACATTCATATCACACAATTCATGTTATTAATATAGAAAAATAATAGTTATAAAAAGAGTTGGGATGATTGAAATGTTTTCTGCACTTCCTATCAAATGAAATGTATGATCCCAGCCATTCAAAATGAAATGTTATCTGCACTTCGTATCATATTGGGTGTACTCCCCTGTCTCCAACCTGGTTTTTGATGCTATCCAAAAGAAATCTTAGATTCTAGAATTGACATATATGTTTGTATTTGAGATTTGATTTCTGGCATTTAGCTCAAAATAAATAAATAAACAAATAGAGATAATTTGAACTACCGAACTGATGTAGTTATGTTGGTCATGATAAAACTATTGAGAACTTGATAATGGAAGAAAGAGGATGATTGATTTGTAAATAGCAAGTTTCCAGTGCTCTGAATGTAATTGCCCCCATAAAAATAACAGTTGTCCGGAAGGAAAGCTATTCTGTTGAAGGGTAATCATGCAAAACAAAGGCTTTAAAAATAATGATATGAAAGCTAAGTGCAAGCTAGCAGCTCTGTTTGTTCTTGTGATGATAATGCTTGTTTATTACCTGCCGTCCCAATCATTATAATTATGAGTAGGTAGGATATATTTCATGCAATTGAAAATTGTGCTTTTTGAAATTTAGAAATTTTATTGAGATGAGTGAAATATAAGAACTTATTCATTACTCATATATTATATTCACCTAAACACACACGTACACACAGAAACTTATATTTACTATTGTTTTAAAGTACCTTGCCAAAGTCTTGAGGGAAATTTACATGGAAACCCCATAATTATTATTTATTTACATATGTAAGACCAAAATTTTGATGTTTATGCTTATAACATCTTGGTGTCATACATCTGAAATGGTGTATTATACCAAGTGATTAGTTTTTATCCATCGGTCTTAAAGCTTTTGAGTTTACGAGTATTTGGCCCAGTTTTATTCCTTTTCTTGGTTCATCTTTTAACGAATAAAATTAATTTTGAAACGTCTACGAGTCTTTGGCCCTTTCTATTATATTTGAGAAATATGAGACTTTAATAATGTCTCAATATTATGGAACGAGCCCTTTAGTACTTGATATATGTTTATTTAAAAGAGAATTAATTTGACAGAGAGTGATTAACTCATGTGATTAAAAGTGATTAGTGAAATATTTGTGTATGTAGTCAGGTAGGTTACAGGGAGGGTATTGAGGGTTATATATGCGTTATATCTTTCTGTAACATAACTGTAACTTAGAAATATATGAAAACAGAAGCGTGGAACTTACTAGTTACAGGTAAGTTACAAGTAGGTTACAAAGAGATTATAGGAGGCATAACGCGGATATAACCTCTAATACCCTCCTTGTAACCTACCAGCCATACGCAGCTCACGTACGCAAATATTTCTAGTTTGGGAAATTGTTTTTTCTTTTTTTTGTTATGAAAAAAAAATTATGTCACGTTTGGGAGCTACCGTTTCAACTGCTTTTGGCTATGGGTCTGTTTGGGGTAGCTGCAGCTTATCCAGTTTCTGCTAATAAGCAGTTGATCCTGATAATCTGTTGATGAGCAGCTGATCCGAATAAACTGGTTGGTTGTTTGGTTTGTGCGTTTAAAAAACAGCTTATTCTGGATAAATGATCACTCTGCCCCTGTTCTGGATAAATTGTCTAGCTGTTTGTTTTATGTGTTTTGCAAACAATTTATTCACAGATTTTTTAATTGAATGAATAATTTGTCACGCAAAATTTGCTATTTTCTCAAACGTCAAGACATGAAACTGCAAAATAGTTAATTACATTTATATACCTCAAAAAGTTCTGATTACATCAAATAAGCATAATGACATATACGAAAGTTAAGTACACATTCACACATTAATATGGATTATAATGTGACCCAAAAAAGAGAAAAATAACATGTTAAAATTATAAAGAAAAAAAAATAACAATATTGACTTTAAAATGTAAAAACATATCATGACGAATGTTGTCTGGTTCTAATACCTCATAACCCCGAGCAAACATGTTCGACTGCGATATCGTAGAAATGGAATCACTCGAACCACATGCGGTGTTCTCCCGTTGTGATACTGTCAAACTCCGAGTAGCGGTGTCCAATTGGGATATCGTAGAAACAGTTGTACAGTAGGCCCACCTGAAGAATTTGCAGCCTTTCGGTCTGTGGCCCCACCACGGGCACCTGTAGAATTGTCGTCTGTAGCTATGTGTCTTTCGTGACATGAGTAGCAAGAACGGTAGCCCGCATCGGCACATCACTTGCCCAGACTTCTCTGAATACCTGGAGTTCATCGTTCTGCAATTATTAAAAAAAGAGTAGATTAGTCAAAAACTAAAGAAAATAAAGAAACTCAACTTACCAAAGTGTGGAAGCAATGGTTGTCGGCAACAAAGTTCTTTGGTCGTCCAAGCTGCTCCACGGTTATCTCAAGAAAATTAATAGACATAAAAAGTATAAAAACAAGATAAATAGAATATAAACACCTCCACATTCACCAAAAATTTCAACAGATGGATCGTCCAGAGCTTTCTCGTTGAGTTGGGTAAGGGGGGAAAGAAAATGGATCCTTACCTGCTGGACGAATTTGTGCGGGGATGCAGGAGATACGCTTTCAAACGAAAGAGGAAAGTCCCTAATGCGGAACTGCTTCACGAAGGCAACAAAGTAAAACCTTGGAGGCCGAATGCGGATAGACCCGCGACCCGCATGTATTGTAAAATAGCAAACAGAGTTTCCATTAACGCATCCCCAACGTGAGAAACAAATGCTTTGAAAATGCAGCCACACCGATACACTGTCCCAAACGGGCCCTAAATCCCGTTCTGAAAACTGGGCCGATGAGCTTTTGATCGGAAGCATGGCCAGGAAAAATCATGATGATTCTGGTGGTCAGGGTGCTTATTAAGGCCCTTATTTTTCGTAAGTTTTTTTCTTATCATCAATTCTATATAATTTTATTTCAAATTAATAAATAAATTGAAGGTCCGTTTACACACATACCACTCAGCTTTTATATATTACGTATCTAGAAGCTAACCTTTATATATATATGTATGTGTGTGTATATGTATATATATACGTATATGTATATGTATGTATGTATGTATGTGTGTGTAGAAATTGAAGTTTAGGT
>NEWO01000046.1:2032976-2044292 GCA_003013225.1 Phalaenopsis aphrodite
TATATCGTGGGTTGGAAATGTTATTTTTGTTCTGCATTTTTTCTTTGTGCTTAACATTATTCTTTTAGCTTTCTTCTTTTGTGCTTTGCTTGATGGCTCATCGGTACTCTTCTCAAGATTTTGGGTTAGTTCCTCTGAGCTACCAATCTTGGATGAGCCAGAGTGGGAGGTCGATCGGTTGTAGGAGACATACATTATCGATCCTTCCATTAAGCTTTGGGTAGTTGGCGAGAACTACTGAGCCTACCTTCTTGTATGGTGTTGACCTCTTCTTTAAGGATCTATTTTGTTTTGGCCTCTAAATGTCTCTTGGCCAAGAGTTTCACTCGATCGTCACCCATTATGGAGTCATCCATGCCTAAATAAGGCTCAACTTTATAGATTATGAGCTTCATCATCTTTTATCCCTAGTCGAAAATTTTATGGTCAATCAGGCTCTTTGGCAACTTATTCTCATTTCGGGTTGGTCTGAATGAATTCAAACAATTTGCTTCAGTGGAAAAATTCCGGCTACTGGGGCTGGAAAATAGGGTGAAAGACTGTACATCTCATTTCTACATGAGTTCTTCCAATCAGGGGTGGTATATCTATATCATCTCGTCCGATGAAGCCCTAACCAAAGCGAATAAGAAAGTGTAGGCTAGAGTACTGGTGGAATTTGGCAATGCTTACTAGTGTAAATCGCGATTCTTCAATATCTCAACCCAATAACTATTAATTGGGTGCTGCAAATAGAAGCTTTCGGTCGAAGGATTGAGGAGGACCGGAAAGTCTCCATCTCTCAGGAGGTCGGGAGGAAGGAAATAGTTTCCACTTGAGCACTCAAGAAGAAGGCCCATGCGGTTGCTCGTACAAAAACCACTCGCCCATACCAGTTCATGAGAAACTTAGGGTGGATCCTGTTGAAGGAGAATTGAAAGGTGTGTAACTTTTTTATTCCATTTATGATTCATATGTTTTTTTTCAAATACTTGCCAAAGACGATCTAATACTCGTTGAGATGACAATAGTTTTCGTACGCACTAAGTGTTCTCTATCAGTTGTAGGTCCACCGGGTGCGCAACAGTAAAGGGCAAAGAGAATTGTCAGCCAAGAAGAGTTGAGATATCGTGACAAAGAGGTTTTGACAGAGTTACAAGTATCACCATCTTCCCCCATGAGCTGACAACTCCTATGTTTATTGACCTATCAAACAAAGACAAAGCCAGCTACCCTCTCTGGTATGCTTGATGAATCCTTGAGGAGGTCGAGCCAGCTAGTCAATAAGAGGAGACTATCATGAGAGAAAAGCACTCACAATCAATTCAAGCAACTTGCCTCTTGCTCTTTCTCAAAAGAAACACAAGGGTTCCTCATGCAGGTGGATCCCAATGCAGACACTTAGGCAAAGGTGAGCACTAGCTCAGAAGTTCGGCTTATGTCGATCAATCTCTAGAAAGACTGACACTCAAGTTCACCCCACGACGTCTCACTATCCCCCGATAATTGTCGATGTCATTTGGTATCCTGTTTTTAAGAAGGCGCTCCTAAAACATAGCTTGCCTGTCCTATGCCAAATAACTGACAAATACCATTTGATGGTGTGGGAAGCTTCTCCCCTCCACTTAACTGTCCTTCTCTAAGAATGTTGGGAAGGTTTAGTGATCATCAAGAAAAATATGGTAGAGGTTGAGGTGAGGGAAAAGGTGTCAAGGTCAAATGGCAATAATGAAGACCTCTGAAGAATTTTTTATTGAGTTTTTCTCTTATCTGATTCCGTTGGCACATATCGTTGGAAAGTCTAAGGATGGTTTGCCATCAGCAATAGTTGCATGGTGATGGCCTAGTTAGCCTCTCCGGAATGGACCGACATTAAGAAGTTTATCACTCTGTTATTTAATTCAAAGGAGGGGTAGGAAGAGAGTGATGAGGATGACAATGGGTCATCAAATATATGACCAGTTTTTGGTATTTTTTTGTACTTAAAAAAAGTTCTTAATTCTTCGTATTGAACATTTGTAAAGAGATATTAGAGATATTTTGTAAATTTTTATTATGAATAAATATAAGATTTTTTATTCGACCGCACCTTTGTTCTTTTCTTTTATATTTATGTGTTGAATGTTCTCAAGATGAGCACTCGACTATGAAGACTGATGAGCTATTATATTAATATAGATTTTGGTTAGTTCATTCGGTTACTGACTGTCTCAAGTCGTACACCCTCCATGTCTTAGTAGATCGATTAGGTCATCTCCTTTAACAGGGCACACTTTACTTGGGATATATTAAGGAGATCTTATCGAAGACTTTGCCGGAAAAACTGTTTAAGCTCATTATCATAGTGATTCATATTTTAACCACCGCAGATCTTGTCAAGAATTGGTAGAAAATCTTGCCACCATAGATTGACCCATTGGAGCCATAAGACTTCGGTCTCTATGATGCTTGCATCTGTGAGTAAAATCTTGTGCATTTTACTAATTCAACATTTATTCATTATTGTAGCTCTTTAGGAAATTTTATTGAAAGAACACTACTTATCATTATCAGTTTTTTTAGGAAACTTTACTGATTAGGCATTAGTCGTCATTTTCAATTTTACCACTCGAGGAGAACCACCGTCAACGAGCCAATTCAAGCTCCCCATGTGTCGGTCAGCATTCGATGGTTCTTTGCATCAACTTCTCAACTTTCCAGAGCGATGATTAGTCTTAGGATTATAAACATAATTAGATAATTTTTACTTAATTTTTTTTATGAATTGACAATAAAGTATAAAGGTTGAAATCATAATATATTTTTTATTGCCGATATATAAAAATTTTTCAAAGAACAGAATGTCTTTAGATCGTCTCCACTCCATGTCTAAGCCACCCCTTTTCTCATATAGGTTTTTTGTTTGTACACTCCGGGGTAGACCTGCTTATCGATGATTAATGGTCCAATCCACGATCTCGTCGATTTTTCTCATTGCTTGTCCCTAGGCTGTTGGATCTGATTTCTTCAGCATGGGATATCTAACAATGAAAGTTATCCCGACTGTGCTTCTTGTAGTATTGAGTTGTTCAATAACTATTTACCTTTTTCTTGTCTGAAGGAAAAGTTGGCTTGTTTCTCATCGATAAGTTCAGGTGCGAGCACCACTCCTTTGACATTTGTTTCTTGCACAGCTTTAAGATGATCTGGCTCTGCCCTATGATTTAGTCAATCCACCTTTGAACTTCTTTGGTATTCCGAGGTGATGACGTGTTGATCAATTCCTGAAAATTTTCTGGGTTAGCTTTTATTCCCTCTAGAGTTAAGAGATAGCCTAAAAATTTTCCCTTCAATGTTCTGAAAGTACAATTAAGAGGATTGAGCTTCATGTAAAATTTTCTTAGGGTTTCAAAGATTTCTTTTAAGTCTTTAATGTTTAACAAGAGTTTTACTTTCTATTAGGATATCATCCACATATACTTAAATATTTTTTTTATTTTCTACTTGGCAAAAATTACAACCATCATGTGCTAGTCGGCAACACCAACATTTTGTAGCCTGAAGGGCATTACAGTATAGCAATGCACTCCCTCACCTTTGATGACTATAATCTTTTCATTGTCAACCACATGCATCTTAATATGATGGTAGCCAAAGAAAGCATCAAGGAAGTTCAACACGGAACGACCAAATGTCGCGTTCATGAGTGTGTCAATTCATGGTAGGGGGTAGTTGCTCTTCAGGTAAGCGATATTTAAATTAGTAAAATTCACACACATTTTTTACTTACCATTTGATTTATGTATCGTGATGATGTTTGACACCCACATTGAGCACTAGACCTCTTGGATGTAGCTGGCCCTCCCCCAACAACTTTTGGACCTCCTTTCAGATTAACACAGTAAGTGTGATGGCTGACGCCCTCATAATTTGCTTCATCAGCCAAGTCTTCAGATTAACGTTCAGGTGGTGGCATGCTACATTGATCGATATACCAAGTGTTTCATTGGCATAACAAATAATAATATCTTGGTGGTTCTGAAGTTTGTTGATCAACACATCTTTGTGAAATGCATAAAAAAACTTCATTTAGTAAGAAAATTTGACAGTGTCACCTTCGGTTGTTGTGATCTGATGGGCGGTCTCGGAGGTCTTGAGACCCCCTCTCATAGGTTGTTGAGCTTGAGGGGCTCTTGCTAAATGTTTATGATCACTCAGATATAACAAGTGTGAGGTTATTCGAGGCCCCCACAGATACTAATTACCTATCCATAGCCTTAGAACTTCATAACTAAAGAAGGAATCGAGTAGAGGATGATCGAAGATAACATTGCAAGTGGGTGACTAATTGACCATTATAAAATTAAATATTTTGGTGAAATTTTTATCTTTTTCTTCCCAGGTAATCAACATAACAATGGTTTCTAACGCATTTTCCTCTCACTAGAAAACCCATAGAGTTGGTTGTCCATAGGTATCAGTTTCTTTTTGTCAAAACCCATTTTATCGAACGTTGACTTGAACAGTATATTCACAGACCTGCCATTTTTTATGAGAGTGTTACCAATATGGTAGTTGTAAATCAATGTGGTGATAATGATAGTGTTGTGTATGAGTTAGTCTTGAGGGGCAAGTCTTTCTTCATGGAGGCTATGGGAGAATGTGAGTTTCATTTGAGCATAAGGGTGAATGTAAATAGTTCTCCCAACTGAAGACTCTTAACATTGGCTCAACATGATGATTCTTCATCACCCTTAAAGATGGATGGGACTACGCCAACGATGAAAGTCTTGTGGACTCAAACTAGCTCTTCTGATATCTCTTCAATAGGACTCTTCCCATGCTGATAAGTTATTGCTTTTGGTGCCATAAATTCCTTCAATTTTCCTCGGAAGGGTAAGAACTTTTCCGCGTCGTGCCATGGTCTTGATTTTAAGCACAATACTTCTTCAA
Organism: Phalaenopsis aphrodite; assembly: GCA_003013225.1. NCBI lineage: Eukaryota > Viridiplantae > Streptophyta > Magnoliopsida > Asparagales > Orchidaceae > Phalaenopsis > Phalaenopsis aphrodite. The sequence goes on from NEWO01000046.1 coordinate 2,037,888, forward strand.
GTCCTAGGGCAAATTTTGATTTCCATATGTGGCATTATTTTAAAATAGTTTTTTATTTTATATGACTTCTACTATCTCTGTCACTGAAACACTCAAAGTCCTTTCTCTGGGGGCTTCGTCATTTGGTGGCAGGCGCTCATCCTACCAAGTCATCTGTTGGTCAGAATCTTGGGTAGATGTGTTATGTCGGTCGCCCTTTGGTCTCAAGGAGACCAAGTGTCTTTGTATCATAGATGTGCAGAAGGTTGTGAATCATGTCTCAGTCTCCACCCCTCAGCTTGGGGGTGGAGGATTTTACTATAAAGGAGGAAGGGTTGGAGTTATACTCCTTAGTTGATATGTGACTATTGGTCAACTCTAATAACTCAGTTATTGTCTTCAATCATTACAGCCCTAGCGTGTATCAGAAATGTCTTTCTTTCAACTCTTGAGCTAAAGTGACATGAGAAACTGCGGGCTCCAGTTCTCATACTTTCAATATTTTCTTCTAGAAGTGAGTGGTAAATGAACACAGGCTTTCACTTTGTCCCCGCGGAGTGGTAGAAGAGAATGTGAGTTTTTACGTGTCGGTGAAGAAAAGAGGCCACTTTCAACACGCCAGTGATCCTCAACAGAAATATGATCGGCTCAAACTAGGATATGTGTTTGATCAGATCGTTATGTCCTTTGTAACACTTAAGTATCAGGATCTTGAATCATTCTAGTGGCTAGGTCGAAAGATTTATTAAAAAAAACACATTTTTTGGGTTGTCGGGGGTGCCTCTGTACACCTAATCCTATGTCGTTGGTTATCATCCCTTCATCTCGACGCTACTAATCTCTTTCTCGGTCAGTGCATCTCGGATGACGTCTGACATGTGATCCTTTAACTTTTGTATCTGTCGAGTCACAAATTCTCCGGTGCACTTCATGTTGGTGGTGTCTCTATTATAGATTTCTTCTTCTTAGGTTACCCCTCTTCCTGTATGCATCATTATCCATGTTTACAACACCTTTTATCATGATGAATCATGATTTGTCTGTGAATCTCACCTAAAGAATTGCGTATGGGGGGAGAGAGAGTGAGAGGAAGAGGGAGAGAGAGCAATAATGAAGAGTAATCAATCGTGATTCATCTTATATTTTTGCCTCTACTTTAAAGGGATACGTACAAATATGTTTATAATATTTTACATATATGAGCATGTCATCCTTTCTGACTTTATCAGCTGACCATGTTCGACTTCGAGTCAGCAGGACCAGCTTAACAAGCAAAGCTTGGTTTATATGGTCTGATTATCGATCATTGACTCTTGATGGGAGCCTCTAGAAGCCTTGAGACTGTACGAGAGAACCATATCTTCCCTCGGATTAGCTCTTCTATGTTGGTTGGCTTAGATACACTTTTCTCGTTGATTGTTGAGTGACTCGTTCTTATAACCTCCAGTCGTCAATGGACCTTATTTTGATTCAGTCGCTTTTAGTCTTCTTGATTTGGCTTGGACAAAAGCTCGGATAAGTGGGCTACATGATCTTCTTTCAGTGTGCCCTCCTACATCGTATTCCTATCTTTTAAATTATTAGAACACATTTTGGTAGAAATATTACATCAGTATTACGCACGTAGAGTAACGTGCGTAACCAATGAAATCCGGACACGACACCCCATGCGACAAGAAAAAAAACGGCGCAGTAACACGGGAAATATCCCCCTGTTATTCATGTGTTATATCGTGTTATTTATGTGTTATTGTGTTATTATAACACCAAGAATATTCTCAGGACACAATAACACATGAATAACATACAATAATACCAGAATAACACGGGAGAATATTCCCGACAGAGAAAAAATGACGCGGTAACACGGGAGAATATTCCCCCCATGTTATTCATGTGTTATTGTGTGTTATTCATGTGTTATTGATGTGTTATTGTGTTATTATAACACCAGGAATATTCTCATGACACAATAACACATGAATAACACACAATAATACAGAATAACACGGGAGAATATTCCCGACAGAGAAAAAAATGAAGTAGTAACACGGGAGAATATTCCCCTCATGTTATTCATGTGTTATTCATGTGTTTTTTATGTGTTATTGTGTTATTATAACATCAGAAATATTCTCATGACACAATAATACATGAATAACACGGAGGAGAATATTCTCCGTGTTACCGCGTCGTTTTTTTTCTGTCACGTGGGGGTGTCGTGGCGTGATTTCATTGACTACGCACGTTACTTTACGTGTGTAGTACTAATGTAATATGTTTTCGATGCACAAAAAATCAACATAACTCATGTTATGGTCATTTTAAATTAAATTTAGTAAATTAAGATTTAATTTAATAAAGAATTTAGTTGAATATTCAACGGCAACTTCTTTTCGTTTGTCGGGCCTCACTTGAGGCCATGCACTTTAGTACTGTGCGTGTGTGGGAAGTACTGTTGGCGGCGAGAAAGGGAGCCCTTTACTTTACATTCCACTGTTTTTGACGTGGAAAATATTCAATATTTTATGTTTTTTGCCGTCCGGAATATACGCAATGGTGTTTCCCCATTAGGACCTATCTAATAAGTCAAATGTCTTCGCACGATGCTATATTATTCTCCTCATTCTTCAATTAATCATTAAAAAACAATTTAAAACTAGTGCATTTTTATATGAGTTGCGGTGGGCCCATCACCGGCAGAAGAAAATTTGCCACGTAGCGATTGGAGGCTTATTGGAATGAGGAGTGGAACCGGACAATATTGGGCCGGCTGGATTACTATAATGTTGGTTGGGTGAAGGCGTGATTGATGTATATTATGTGTCCTAACAACATGATTAGTTATTGTTATGAGATGTCTAAATACATACTTCATAATTACGAGTAAAATGTTGAAATAATAATTGATTATTTATATGACATCATTTTAATATTAGAGTTATATGCATGTCACATTAGTCCCAAATTCTTTAAATTTGAGGTGAAATAGTTTTTATGGAGGATCATTAGAGCTCAATTTTAAAATAAATGAGGTATTTGGTCATTTTGTTATAAATTTTGAGATTAAAATAGGAGGAGACTTTTCCTGTACTTTACTCTATATATAACACGTAAGCTTGTTGATATACTTTCAACAAATTTCTAACATAGAGCACGAATCTTGGGGCGTGATACAGATCTCGAGAAAAATTTTTTTTAGCAAATGACATTTAAACAATGATGATTTGAACAAACTTATAGTCAAGCTAACCAGTTCGATGAGACGGACCCACGTTACAAAAAACGGTGTTATTCGAGTGAACCAAGCATAAATCAAGCCATATAATCAATTTTGGAAGCTTTTCAGACATAATTAAGTCAAACAGATGTTGGATATGACATGCTTATAGTCAAATCGAACGTCTAAAGCAAGACGAATCCAACAAGCCCAAGATCGTTACTATGATAACGTTAAGGTGGTCAAATGCTCATTAAAAGCTATCAAATCAGTGTGACCTCTTTGGGCTAACTAATTAAGTGTAGTTCGGATTTCTTTCATATTTTCAGCCTGGACACTACAAATAGAGCCTGAAACCCCTCATGAAATGAGACAAAGATTCAGAGCCAGTGAGAAAGAGAGAGCATAGTCTGCATAAAAGCGAATTGTAGCCCAGCCTTCTGCATCATCATCCCCGCCGTCACCGCCTCCGACCATCGGCCCCACCGTCTCAAGTTGTGGCCTTCAGGTCGTCAAAGCCTCCCAACTGTCACCCTCTCAAGAAGTCGCCCCCTTTCGACCATTGCTGCAATCTTAGGCCGCAACCGCCATCACCGCTTTTCAACTGTTGTTGTCTTCTACCGTCATCGCCACTGGTCGTTGTCTCCTCCTTCTACCCGTTGTAGCCTTCTGACCGCCGTCGCCATCTCAAGTTGCCTCCTTCCAACCATCGCCGTATCGAGTAGCCTCCATCGGCTTCCAGCCAACCACCACTGCCTTTTGATCGTTGTCATATCAAGTTATCACCCCCATCCAACCACAATCGCCTTCTCAGACCATTGCCATAGCCTTACGATCTCCACTATCTCATATCATCGTCGCCTTCCGGCCGTCGCTGCCTTCTAGTAGTCATTACCTTTTGGTCGCTACCACCCTTCGACCACCATCATTTAAGGCAATTGTCACAACCCTTGGACAACTGCTGACTTCTGGCCATCGTCGTTCTTCAATCGCTCCCTATGGCCGCCTGCGCCCATCTAAGGCAACTTTCACAACCCTTCGACAGCCGCCAACTTCTGGCCATCTTCGCCCTTCAATCGCTCCCTCTGGTTGCCTTCGCCCTTCGACTGTCGTCGTCACAGGCGGTCGTTGCCGCCTCAGGACACCGCCTTTCAACCGCAACTGAAGTCGAATATCAGGATATCAAAACATCACGATCGAACAAGGATCAGTCTACTTTCTGAAGTAGTCTAACCAAAACGGTGTATCCAGGAACAAGGTGATAAGAATCAACCCAATCAAACGTGGTGTCGAAGGGGGGTCAGATGAACAAAGCAATCTAACCTTATAGTCCCTTGCGAATTTTAGTGAGGTGACTTCTGCTGGGGAGTTTTGCGAGCATGGGAATTCCCATCTTAAGCATGGACTAATCAAGTTAGCCCGGAGCTCGGATTTGTTCAACATGCAATTTCACATGGTGAGTAGGATCAACGAAGTCGAATATCAAATAGGACAGGAGGTAGGTATCCTGCGTATGCATCAGATGAGCAACCATACGACAAGGCTGCCCAAGGTAACATGCTCAGAATATTGTCAGACATCAAGGTGCCCCAAGGAAATATGGATCAGTGATAAAACCAATGCGACGTGACAAACATAACCAACCAAGGCAACTAAGATTGTGAAATATGACAAGATATAGGTATCCTATCTATGCATCAAATGAGCAGCCATACGACTAAGTAGCTTGAGGTATCATACTCAAACCAATGCGACGTGACAAACATAACCAACCAAGGCAACAAAGATTATCAAATATGACAAGATATAGGTATCCTATCTATGCATCAAATGAGCAACCATAAGACTAAGTAGCTTGAGGTATCATACTCAAACCAATGCGACGTGACAAACATAACCAACCAAGGCAACAAAGATTATCAAATATGACAAGATATAGGTATCCTATCTATGCATCAAATGAGCAACCATAAGACTAAGTAGCTTGAGGTATCATACTCAAAGCATATGTGTGACGCACGAAGTGATCCGACAAAATATGGATAGATTGTAAAATTGATACAACATGATACTCGACTTTGCAGATGAAACCAATCAAAGCAGTCGAAACAATCAAATAAGATAGGAGGTAGGTTTCATGCCTATACACAAATGGTACAAAAGGTTTGTATCCTGACCATGCATAAGATGAGCAATCGTACAACTAAAAAACCTGAGGTAATATCCTCAAAGTAGGGTCGGACATCCAAGTAATCCGAAAAAACATGGATCGGTGGTCAAACCGATGCAGCATGTTACTCGACATGACATACAAAACCCACCAAGGTAGTCAATAAATGTTGGACGCATGAAGCGATCCAACAAGGAGAAATGCTTCTCTCGAAGGGTATCGATCTCGACTGATCAAGGTAACCCTATCAAACATCAACACATAGTCGGGCATCAAAGTACTTCAACAAAATGAAACCAACCAAAACAGTCAAGAACAAGATATGATTATATGACCGGGATGATCTAACCATAGGAGTGCTTTCACGAGTACTGACGAGACGACTCTCGCTGGGGATTCTCCCATTTAGCAAGCTAATTCTTGTTAGGGACAAATCAAGTGTCTCAATAGGGGTATCCGTCCAGACTTATCAGGGGCTTCATGGGTGTAACCGTCAAGATTTACTACCGGGTGATTCGTACCTTATCCACCACAGATTTTATTGCAAGTTAGGGAGGGAATCTAACCTCCAAAGTTTGAGATGCACACTAGCGCTGCAAGTTGGATAGCTAAGCAGATTTTTTAATGGGATGGCTAGCATTGTTGTTAGATGAATCTAGTGAAAATATCGTTGGCGTGTTGACCTTTGTTTCTCGAGTGTGGGTTGTTTTAACACATTCAAGCTCCACATCATAACAAACCCAACCAAATACACACTAATAATGAGATTAATAATTCAACATAATGCATGCTCCACCCAGTACTGTACTCAAAACTAAGGTTGGTCAACACTAATTGATGTTCGAATCTATATGGTCCAACCGTGGATATTATTGTTTAGAAACGTGGAGGAATCCAACTTCCATCCCTTAAAGTGGGCCCCGCTTAAGCTGTCTTATATCTGACTATATATATATATATATATATATATATATATATATATATATATATATATATATATATATATATATATATATATATATATATATATATATAT
>NEWO01000046.1:2046562-2066276 GCA_003013225.1 Phalaenopsis aphrodite
AATTAAATAACTCTCACAGCAGCTTTCAAAAATAATAAATTCATGCAACAACTTTACCATCACATTTATGAAAAATTACATTGAGCCAAAATAGATATTTAAAACCTGAAATAGCACTAGTTGGCACAAGTGGTGGGTAGAGAAAAAGAGAGGGAAATTTAATTGAAGAACAAAGGTCAAATGGAGCAAAATATTGGGAGACAAATGCTATTGAAGGCACGGATGGGCAACTAGCATAGTGTTTGGAAGGAGTGATTCAGTGTTCCAGTGTGGTCCTTTCTTTAAGAGGACGGAAGAGGACGGAGATATGCGACAGGGTGGAACCTCTCCAACGGGGAAGAAAAGAAGAAAAGAGTGGATGGGGAAAAGCACACTTGGTATGGGAGTTTCTCAAATCTAATATATTCACCTAAATGGGAAAATTTTCTGTCCGGACTCCGGACGTAGCTTTAGGTGTGGAGTCTAATAATATACCGCCACGAGTGCTACATTACAGATGTTATTTCGTGGTTGTTGAAGGGAAACTCTTATATTCTACTTCATTAACCATGAAATAATCATGGCGGTTCCACTTCAATAACCTCGAAATAACACCGCGGAAGTTATTTCGCGGCAATTTCTCGATTATTTTGGGTTGAAGAGAAACTCATATATTTCACTTCAATAACCTCGAAATAACACCACGAAGGTTTTTCCGGAGTTACTCCGGGGTTGTTGCGGAGTCAGTTCCACTTTAATATTTTTTTAGGTGGGCTTGATATAACACACATGACGGTGTATTACTGAGAGTGGAGTCCGCACGTAGAGCTATGTCTAAAGTCTGCGCTGAGGATGTGCTTGGAGGTAGCGGTGAATTTAGCTCGAAGATCATTAATCCCTCAAAAATTGATTTGAATTTCGGCTTGGATCGAGATGGGATCAAAGTTAATGAGCCGAGTTACGAGCTGAAATTTTGGATCGAAATTTTTTTTAGCCGATTTTGAGCCAACCTTAACTTGATCAAAATCAAATCATTAACAACCTAAGTATTGGTGTTTAACTTTGTAGTGTAAAGTCTTTTCCCCAATTTTCCCGTCCTCTTTCGTCTAATTATTCCCTACTGTGACCAAAGTATTTGGCGTTTAACTTTGAAGTACACAATTCTTATGTCTTTATATATCTCACATACATAGCATTTTGATGCTTTAAAACTATGTATGAAAACAAATACACTTAATAAAACTATGTATGAAAACAAATACACTTAATAAAACTATGTATGAAAACAAATACACTTAAAAAAAAGATAATTGTGCTAATTTTGATGTGATATTAAAAAATCTGAATGTTATAGCTAAATATGAAAGTTTATGGCTGGTTTGGAATTATTTTTATTTCTTTTTTTTTATTGTTATTGTAAAAACATGTTCATTTAATATATATTTGGTCACACATTAAACTTAGATCATCTGATCCAATTAAAAGAGTACACGTCTTAGATTCAATTTATATTGAAAAAGTCAGAGGTAAACCTAAAAAAATTGATTATATTGTGTAAAAGATCATGTGAATCCATTAGAATTAAATGAAAATACATCACCCAACAGAAAAAGGATTCATATAGCCGACCTCACTTAGTGGTATAGAAGCTTACATTTGTTGTTGTTCTTCTTCATTTAGTACATTTTATGTATATCTTTATTTTTTATTTTTTATTTTTAAAAACAAATTAACATATTTTTAAACATCTAAAAATTATTTTAGAGCATTTTTTATAAATAATTAAACATGTTACGCCACATCGTACATGTTTTGTTCAAGTCAAAACAAAAACAAATTAAAAATAAAAAGCTAATAAAAATAATCCCAAACACCACACTTATGCAAGTATATAATTATGTGCGCAATGTATGTACATGCCCCGAAATAAAAGGGTAAATTATCAACTTACAGCATGTGTTTTGTGTGGTGCAATAAATCAAGGCAGAATATAGAAATCATGCGATCCAAAAATTCTTAAAAAGGCATTGTAGCCTAAATGAGCTTCCATCTTAACCAAAAAGACAATCCATCCAACTTGTTATAGCATAAGCATTAATGGCCACTTGTCATAAAACATTTTGTTACAAGCTACTTAAATCATTTGTATGTACATACCAGAGATATAAAATCTTTATATTTATCTATATAATACTATAATCTATAACTGCCACACAGAAAATACCACTAACATTAAACTTGTAAGTTTTTTTTAAAGTATATGTATATGATTGAACGAAAAATTAAAAAATAATGAATTTATATTTGGCAACATTTGTTTAGAAGGGCAATCCACATATGATTTACTACCATGGATTTTAATTGTACTGTGACTACATCTGTCTTTCACAATGCTGGAGAAGTTTTGGTAGATGAGATTTCCATTCCGAAAGCAAAAATTATTACAATATTTACATGACAGTTTGCAGAAATGATTGAAAAGATCAGAGACACCGTAGCTACTTACATGGAGAAAAAGTTGATTGTCTCTCTAAGTGCCTGAATAAAGTGATCCACCTCCTCTTTGGTATTGTAGAAGTAAAGGCTTGCACGAGCGCTGGCATTAACTCCAAAGTACCGATGCAATGGTTGAGCGCAATGATGGCCCGATCGAATGGCAACACCATGCTGAATTAAATTATTTTCAAGGATTAGGTAAATCATTTAAATGCATACAAAACCAATTTGATGCCATGTAGTGCAGTGAAATTTTAACTATATATAAATATATAACAGTCTTCATTTTGATCAGGCAAATAAATAGGTCTACCCCAAATACTACTTTTATGTTATTTTCTTTGGGCAGGGTAGCAATATGCTTTTCTATTTGGTTATACTACCACTTGCATTTTAGAGTAAATTCTCAGCCACGAAATGTGCTAATAAAAAGTGAAGTTGATGATGTAAATTGCTGGACAATAATGATAGCAGAATGTGCAAAATTGATTATACTATGCACAAACCTCCTCGTTGAGAATTGTAGCAATATCTGTTGGATGAATATTCTTAACATTGAAGGAACAAAGAGCGGCACGATGGACGAATTCTGAAGGAACAGGACCATAGACCCGCACATTTGGTATAGAGATCAAGCTGTAATAAAGATAATCCGCCAGGTCCCTCTGCAAATAAGAAATATGAAAAGGATACTTAATATGAACCAAACACAATTGAAGTTCAAAAAGTGAAGCTAATGTAGATAAAAACTAATAAGTGAAGCTCAAGTAAATCTGGCAATAATAAAAAAAAAAAAAGAAAAAAAAAACCACTCAATTATCTCTCAGCTTTCCATTCTATTCGGAAAAAGTTTAACACAATTTTACATTTGTGTGTGTGTGTCTATATCTATATATATATAGTATGTGTGTGTGTGCGTGGAAGGTATATAAGTATTGATGATGAAACATATTCATGCAAAAAAACATACATTTTGGAAACTACATTGAAATGTAACCAGAAAATTAAATGTTAGGTATGACTCATATACCAGGAATTTAGAGTTTTTTGGATTTGGAGAGGTGTGTCTCCTGGAATGAAGAGGTGTCTCTTGGTGTGAAGAGGTGTGTCTCTTGGATTAGTGGGTTGGGAGAGCGAGGACGTATTTGTCATTATTTATGGGTTTTATCTATATAAATAGATGTGTAACCCTATGGGTATGGAACTCCTCTGAAATAGTGAATTCGCCGCTCTACTACCGAGGAAGTAGGTATCTTTGTAACTCTTCTGGATTTGTGTTGATTCTGTGTTTTCTTCGCCCTAAATTTCACAACATAGAAAATCATTTCTCATGTTCAAAATAAAAAATAGTGTCCTTAAATAGTAATTCATTAGATTTGAACTCATTTGCCAAAAAATGTGATGGTGGAATCATAGCCTCTAAACCATTTACTAATATTAAAAAATATTCAAGTTGGCAGCTTAAGTGTCCCAGCCTCTTCATATCTGAATCCTAATCCATCACGATGGAATGCTTGCAAAAACTTGAAGGATTTTTTTGTAGGCCCCAGTGTGCACTACCCAACCAAGTAAGGTCGATGCTGCTGATTGCCTAGTGGCCCCTTTTAAGGTTGAGAAACCTCAATTCTAGCTGAATTGAGCTACCCAACCATTACTAAGATTCTTCCTTTTCTCCATTGCCCCTCTAGTGTGTTTCCTTTTCTTGCATATCAATGACTTGCCGTCTCTTCACTTGATGTCTTAGAAAGTTGATGCGAGCCATGAACCAAATGCTTCAAGTTTTTCCCTGGTTGTTTCCTTTTTCTCTGGTTGTTTTCCCAAGTAATTTACACGGCATTCCCTAGATTGTTCTCTTTCTTTCCAGCTTCCGTAGGATTGGCATAATGCAACTGTTATAGCTTCGCTCTTGTTAAGCTTGTACCATGGATGGTTCATTGCTCTTTTCCTCTCTTTTTTTTTTCCCGTCGGTTCACTGCCACCAGCTCCAAGTCTCCATTTTTACAGTTCCAGTTTGTCTTCTCTGTATATGATCCTAGGATACTAGAGACCTTAATGCAAGTGTTGATTCTAAATAAACAACAACACGAACATCATTTTGGTTAAGAATTTACGTCAGAGTTGATCGACATGAATTACTTCTAAAATTACAAATAAAAAGCAGCTTCTATGATAAAAGTTGAATAAATATATTCTTGCTCTTATTTATATATTAAAGTGTATGCATGACGCATCATAATTTAGTACTCTTTACCCGAGTTCAACCAAATAACAATATTAAAACTAAATATTAGTGCCGAATTCAAATAGGGGATTGCAATCAATAAATGGAAAGAGGAAATTGGAGCAAATAGGACACAAACTCAAACTAGAGTTGGATCTAAGGGTGGTGGTGGTGATCGGCTATAATTGAGAAGGTGGCATGGTGATGGAAGGAGGCGGTTGGCAGGCAGAAAATAGCAAGGCGACTGTTTCCAGGTTACAAACATCAAACAAGCAACGTAGCACAACGTGCAATGGCTGTCCCGGGTGATGGCAGCACGGAGGAAGGAGGCTGCTGCAAGGGAGAGGTGTGTAGCAGAGTGAACAGCAATGGCAGTATTTGTCCCAGGTGCTCGTAGCAAGCTGGAGGGGTAGGGAAGCGTGGAAGCTGCAGAAAACAATAGATCCTTGCTGTTCTGGGCGGGGACTAGAAACTGCAGGAAAACAACAATCCCTTGCTGTTCTGGGCAGCAGTGGAAAGCTAGGGCGACGTTGATCACTGTGGAAAGGGCGGGGAAGGGTAAAAGAAGGATAATCACCACCTCGAAAGTGAGATACAACCGAAGCACCACTCGCTAAAAGAAAAAACAAAGACATCGGCGGCTGTCCTGAACAACACACGACAAAAAACTAACCCTAAGACATCTCAAAAGCAAATATATAATGATAGGATGAGTAGGAGTGGCCCAAGAAGACCAGGTGACTCCTTAGAAGACATGGACCGGTTCGGTCCAAGCACTAGAAGCGACTCCCGTGTTGTCCAGCATTAGCCACTTTCTGCGCATTATCTTAGCTATTTATTGATTAATAGCATTCTTTGCCTTGACAAATGTACAACTTGATTAGTACCTACGCTTATTTTATTTGGATTGACTGGTGAGTAGGGATGTGTGCCGCAACTGGTAGAGCCCAGCTCAGTTGAAATTGGCTTCCCTCAATACCAATTGATTTCGAGTTGAGACAGTTTAGCTTAAATTGAACCGAGTATCAGTCATCTTTAGCCAAGTTGGAGCATAAAAATACTGTTTCATCCTTATCTGTAGGGGAAAAAATTTTGCCAAAGACAAAGGCTTGCTATCGAAGCAACTCGTCTTAGCACCAGGGTTTAGATGTGAAACCAATACGGCGGCATCAAACCAAAAAACTCGTCCTACCAAGGTAAATGTGCAGGTATAAATCAACCTAGGTTCGCAGCACACTGTATCCCATGCTTATTGTCACTCAGCACGATGTACAAGTAAGATTTATGCTCATTTATATTTCAAAAATAATAAGAAATTTTGGAAAGTATACTATATCAATATTATATAAAAAACAGTATGAGATAAAAAATGAAGACTCGGTGATTAGTCCCTCCAACTACCTTAATCTTCCAGGCCTGTAGCAGGATGACAATACAAAACGGGATACTAATGTCCACTCCTAGGTCTCTATTCATCTTCCTTAAAGAGAAATGATAACAATGGGTGTACAATGATGATTAACACAACAGTTATTGGTGTGTAAAAGCATATGAGAGTGCGCTGGCAAAGGTACGCAACAGTACTGTAAACTGGCATGTAGCTGGTTTTTTGCTCTAAACAGGCATGAATTAAATATTCCAAGTATTCGTCATCAAAATTAAGTTCTCGCCCCCTTTAACTTCGGCTAAAAATGCTACAACGCTTTTCAAAGTTTTAGCACAAGAAAATTTTGAACTAAAAGTCTTTTGATGAAATGATTGTGCAATTTTTTTTTTCCTGCAAGTCCGGCATGGAAACTAGCATGAAATAATTTAATTAAACTATGAATTGGGGTAATGATTCTGATCATTAAAAAGGCCTGTGTATTCTAGTCTCTAATCATTGAAATTTTGGCTTGTATATGAAGCCCTAGAGATACATTTATCTGAGGATTAGTAATGTTAATTATGCTAAAAAATCTTGGATTAAACACCTTGATTCCATTATTTGTTTACACTGGGTCTTACTCATTTGAATGAACGTTAAAAAAATTGTGTTACTTCAAATTTATAGGATGGAAGGCACACAAAACGGAATTAATGTGCATAATACTCAATTGAACAAATTAAATACAATAATCATACATTAATTTTATAGAAGCCCGAAAATCAGATTCCTCAAAGGATCATTAAAAGTAGCAAGATACTATAAATTATTGAAGTTGCAGCCTCAATACCTCTACTTTCCATTCCACAAAATTGGACTTTACAAGTTGATGAGAAAGCAAATCAATGTTTTTTATACTAATAAAATGGAAGCAGTAAAATATAACGGTGTGCATGATGTATTAATGAGCAAATAAAATATCATAATGTGTGGGAAAAACAACTTTCATCAAAGCTGTAATTAAAATCCTATTGCTGATGCACTTGACTACTTCTTGCCAAGTTGGGTTGGAAATCTACGCCACACTTCGATAACACCATAAGTACCTTATGCAAAGAGTTCATTTTTCAATAATAATCAAGCAAATTTGTCTCCACTACAAAATGTCATAAGTATGCATGATTTTTAGCAAGTCGTGTATTATAAACTTGGTAATTTTAACAAATTTCTACACATTATGCAGAGCATCTGCTAGTATCAACTATAGTATTAGAAGTGCTCCCTCAATTTTCAGCCTTCGGTAATTCTTGATAGTATGAATCAATGCACCTAGTAAATAAAAAAGTCTAGTAGAAAACTGTCACCTGAATGCTTTTGAATTGAGAACCAATTAGATTGTGTATTTTTTCACTTTTTATGGTTTTATGGAGAATGATTTGAAGAACTAGTTTTCTCAAACAGCTTAAAACACCATTCACATTATCCACTTTATCAAGTTTTCCTCTCTATCTTTCTCAGTTAATTCATAATAAAACCCGTAATGGCATTCCCCATTCATTGAAGTACAAAATGCACCCACCTCATAATCATGGATTCGTTGCATGCCAATTCTAGAAAGATATTCAATCGCTGCACCCAATCCAACAGCTTCAGCAATAGCTGGAGTTCCAGCTTCAAACCTGCCAAAATTTAATGAGAGATCGATCTAAGTTATATAATGTATTGCTCCAGAAAAAAATAGATGCACTACATCAATGTTACAAATCTACAACAGGAGTTTCATTGCAAACAAACAAATACTTGTAATTACATCTTTCTAAGAATTTTAGCATACTTTAAGCAAGCAGATGGAATGAAAAAAATAATGACAAAAATAAATAGCAGCATTTAAAAAGTTACTAAAGATCAACACACCTGAAAGGTCATTAAAGTCAGACTTCTTTTCATGCACTACTGCCGTAAACATATGAAAAAAGTCTAAAGAAAATTAAATTAAAAAAACTTAAAATAAATTATAAATTGAAAAAAAAAATGAAGATTAAAGTGTACAATGATTTAAGTCTAAAACTAGAATTAAGAAATCTTTTGTGTGTGTGTGTTTGTGTGTGTGTGTGAAAGAAGTTGCCCCATATATGGGGGATTTGTTCAGTGGTCAGGTAACCCACTGTGATTGTTTGTTTTTTCGTTTAGGGGCATTTACATACCTACCACCCAATTCGGATGCATTTACTTACGTAACACCTAAGCTTTACTTTTTACATTAATACCACTCAAATATTTCATGTCACATTAAAAAATACCACCATTTTAGCTTTTAAAAGTGAAATGCACCATTTCATTGTCTAGGTTAGTAAGCATGATCATCATTCTTCTGAAAAACTGATCGTTGCACTTAATAATTCCATGTACAGACTAATACTTCAAAACTAGCACTTAAAAATTACATTTTTCACGATAATTCCAATCAAATAAAATCACAAATTTATATCAACAAACAAAAGTGTTTGCCACTACTTACTCAACTTTAGCAGAATAGTAAGCCACAAGAGAGTTATTTAATATATAGAGGGTAGTCAATCAAATGATAATCAAGATGATAATAAAATCAAGGTTCAAAATCGAATTCAACCTACTGGATAAAATATCTTTGTAAGAATGTAATAGCACAGTTGAATTTAAGTGATAAATGATTGGGAATAATAAGACAACTTAATTGTGTCGAAATACTCAAGGGTGAAAAGTTAACCCCAAGTTAGATGTGCTTTTAGCTAACAATAGTTTGAAAGAGAAAATAGTAATTCCATCTGAACTTTATATCATTATGTTGTTTAAACAAAGTTTAATTTACAATGTCATTAATGATTGGTCAATCAATAGCATTCAGTTCCTCATGATGAGAGCAGACCAATCCGTGCAATCAGCGATTGTATGAAAAAGTTCTTCATAGCATTGCTTATTTAAAAAAAAATGTTAAATTACACAAAAATGCGAACTATAAGGTCCATCATTCGCAATAAAAGCACAGAATTAACATGTAGGCAGGGTAAATAATGTATTAATGGTTAATTAAAAATATTTTTACAATTTTCATTATCATACAATTCGCTGAGAAATGGCCTAAATTAAGTGTTGAATGCTTTCAATCATGTTAAATAACATGGTTTAGATCAAAACAATTACGTGTCATGCTCACATCTATGTAAATTGATTCAAATAACGAGAAATAATATCCTAAACCGGACTATTGAACATTAAAAACTATCAGGCAGATGCAGATTGATTCAAAAAACGAGCAATAATATCCTAAAATATTAAACAAACTAATTTTATATTGGTAGACCAAGCACATCTTAAAGCATGATTAAAACACTCAAAACATTTGTGGTTATTATTTTGTATCTGATGCCCACCATCAAAACACAAGCTCAATTTAGACACATCTCGCTTGACTAACTCGTCATGAACCTCCTTGAGAATGGACAAATCACACAAGCATATTAATATTAAATGTATTAAGATAATTTGTGTTTCTATCCCAGTTCATTCTCTCACAAATCATATTTACATTCCTCGAGGCTATATTATGCCACACATTTTTTTTTTTAACTCTCTAAGTTGTCTAAAGCAATTGCAATGTCCAACACATGGGAAAATCTCTCCACATCCACAAATCAGTGTTTAACTGATATGAAGCGCAGGTCAAGCCAAAATCTAACACTTTCTATTCTATCATGAAAAAAACATAAGAGCCACTCTTAAAATTTAATGGACTCACACTAACAAATGTGAGAGAAAATAAACCATTATTACCATCAAAAACTACAAAAGTTATAAGAAGTGTCCACATACTTGCCTAGAAGAAATGTTCCATCAAAAATAGCACCAGCTACAATGAATCTAGCTGAAAATAAAAGGGCCAAAGCTCTAGAACAAACTTTGAAAGTGTCAATAAGAATTAATCCTATAATTCGTATT
The DNA here is from genome assembly GCA_003013225.1 of Phalaenopsis aphrodite. NCBI lineage: Eukaryota > Viridiplantae > Streptophyta > Magnoliopsida > Asparagales > Orchidaceae > Phalaenopsis > Phalaenopsis aphrodite. The sequence continues at coordinate 2,056,600 of NEWO01000046.1, forward strand.
ACTAAATTAACGATTCCTATAAAATAACATGAAGAATGATATGAGAATTCCAAACTTCCAAAATTTGTCTAAATTTCTTTCCTTAAACAACTGGAGCCTTCATGTATAGAACAGACGAAGAATTTAACCTCACTTCTGCTTCTAGTTTCTTTCATTTTCATGACAATTAAGTTATTGAATGGTTGAGCTAATATAAAAACAAATAAATATTAAGTTACACCAGGCTTGCCCAGAGTACAAGATTAAATGGTGCCCAAAATTCTTCATGCGACACCAAGATGCTTGAATTTTGTTGCAAGCAAATACATACAATATGTATGTGGTAGGTGATAATGTCGACACACAATTGACAGAGCGACTTTATTTTATTTTGAATATTCTAATTAATTGATCAAGCATTAATGGCATGTTGTGAATCAAACTTTGTTTGAAAGAACATATAAATATGAAATTGAGACGGGTTTAATATTCCCTCTGGCATAGCAAGATTTGAGTAGTGTTGAAATCCAGAAGATTTGAGTAGTGTTGAAATCCAGAAGGATAACTTTTTTATTGATACCAAAAGGAGTATAAATACAGGATACAAAAGTTATAAAATAAAAAAGACATAAAAGAGGAAATACATAAATAATGAAATACATAAACTAGAAAATATCCAAAAAAGTTAAGGAAATAACTAAATGCTAATAATTCTAATACTCCACCTCATGTTGAAGCATAGATGTCAATCATGTTCAACTTGGATTTAAAGTCGTCAAACAACGACCGAGGAATATACTTTGTGAGGATATCTGCTAGTTGACTGCTAAACGAGACAAATAAAACACAAATCTCCCCAGAATCGAGCTTCTCCTTAATGAAGTAACGGTCAATCTCTACATGCTTGGTGTGATCATGTTAGATCGAATAATGAGCAATGCTAATGATGACTTTATTATAACAGAACAACTGTAGAGGAACAAGGACCGGCCTACGTAACTCGCGGAGCATGATACTGAACCAGAAAGCTTCACATATTCCCAAAGACAGAACAAAACTCGGCTTCAGAACTGCTACAAGCAACCACTAACTATTTTTTTTTTCAAGTGACAAGGTTTCACCACACAAAGAAGCAATAACCCGAGGAAAATCGCCAATCATGGACATACCCAGCCTAATCAACATCCGTAGAAACTGCAAAGAGCGAAAGGTGTAATGAGAGAACAAACTTGACCTCGGTGTGCCTTTTAAGTAGTGGAGGATCCGGTGGAGAACAGTGAGATGATGCTCAAAAGGGTCATGCATAAGCTGACTTACAATACCAGCAAGTGATAAATGTTAGGGCGCGTATGGGTGAGGTAAATGAGTTTACTCACAAAATGTTATTAGTGTGCCTTATTCACCATATCAGCATTCGGAACATCTTTCAATTTCTTTTTGGAATCCATCGGAACAACAACAGGTTTGCAAAGGGGAAGGTTGGTTTTGGTTAAAAGATTTATCACATATTTGCGCTAAGAAAGGCAAATGCCTGAGAGGACCGAGCAACTTCTATGCCTAAGAAATATAGAAGAGACCCCAAATCCTTCATTTCAAAAGATGAGGAGAGAATATTTTTATGAGACTCCAAAACTGGGAGATCATTACCTGCGAGCACAAGACGATGAGGATGGCAATTTCCACTGGATGAGTGCTGAAAGAAAAAAGTATGCTCAGATTTGGCCTGAGAGAACCCATGGCCCACTACCCAAACCAAGCTTGAGGGGATTACTTCAATCCGTAGAGGGACTTTCACGGTCGGCGCATTTGGCAACGAAAAGTTGTTGAGTCAAAGCCCATAGGAAGAGATATACATACTTCTGTGAGATCATCATTAAGTAAAGTGTTCTTGACACCAATTGTAACGACCAATCCAGATACATGGCAAGGGAAAACATAACTCAAATAGTGTTCAGTTTAGCAACTGAAGCAAACATCTCCTCATAGTCAACTTCATAGGTTTGTGAATAGTTTTAGCTACAACCAAACTTTGTTGCGTTCAAAAAATCCATCGAAGTTAAATTTGGTGAAAATCCATCGACAACCATCTTATTTCTTTCCTCAAGGAAGATCAACAACATCCCACAAATGGTTTAGCCGAAGAGAATTTATCTCGTCCATTACTGCAGTCATCCAGGAAGGGCCCGCCAATGCTGTATCAATAGTTGATGGAAGGCAATCCGTCAGCAAAGTGGCAAATGCTTTGTAGGTCGACGATAAGCTGCGGAATGAGATGTATTTTTGCCATGGAATAAAGAGAGCATGCTTGATCTCATACCTCAATGGTAGAACTCACCTTCTCATTCAGAGCAAGAGTAGTCCCCATAAGTTGGGAGAGTGTAGTTTTTGGGGTGTTGGCCAGAGAGGATTCCATGACCTGAAAGGAGGAAGCTCATTGAATAGTAAGAGCATTGGGACGAGTCTCACCCAAAAGTTTGATGCGCTGAGTATAAGCACAAAGTGGATGGAGGAGATATTGGTCTGGTTGGCGGCGGATCCAGTGGGACTATGGGTTCCTCGAAAACAGTTGTTGGAGATGTAGGTGGAATATCCACCGAAGTCGAAAAAAAGAATAGTGTCCAAAAAATATAGCTCTTGGGGCAGCATTAGAGAAGTAGGAGACACCTTCAAAGAAGAAGGCATCAACACTCACATAAAGTCTATTTGTGATAGGATCAAGGCATTGATAGCCTTTTTGAGTAGCAGAATATCTGAGAAAGACAATTTAATTGAACAGAAATCAAGTTTACTACGAGTTGAGGCAGTGTTTCGAACAAAAGTCAGTCACCCAAATATTTTGGGGTCTAAAGTGGAGAAGAATAGATTGATAGGAAAACACAACATCAAGACAGGTAAAGAGATCCAAAAGTTGTGAATTATTGTGGGGACTTTCTTGATGAGATACATTGCGGTAAGTACGACATCATTCAAAAAACGTTTTGGGATATTATATTGAAACATAATGAAACGAGCAACTTCGAAAATGTGTCAGTTTTTTTCTCAGCTAATCCATTTTATTGAGTATCTATGCAGAAGCTATGATGGAGGATGTCCTTATTTACCTAGAATTCTCCAATATAGAGTTAAGAAATTCACAAACTTTGTCGGTTCAAAAGACATGAATTGATGTTTAGAATTTGGTCAAAATGAAAGAGTGAAATTTTTTTAAGATGACTACAACTTCACATTTGTCTTTTTGAGTGTGATCATCATAAAGGTAAGGAACCACAATTTATTGGTATAGCTCGGAGTTCGATAGGGTCCCCATAACTCATTATGAATTAGTGAAAAGGAGCGAAATAAGTGTAAGAGGAGTAGATATGGGATGTGATGATGTTTAGGTAACTGACAAATCTCATATTTGAACTTAGATAGATTTTTATTAGTAAATATCAAAAGATACATCTGTTTTAAATATTGAAAACTGAGATGACCCAAAAGACAATATAAAAGCTAACAGGACATTCAATGGACAGGGAAAAAATACAACTACTAGATGAAGTGTCCTCGTCATCAATGTATTTCCCTCGAAAGAAGTAGAGTTCGACTATCCGCTTAACAGTTCCAAACATCCTCCCCAAACGATGATCCTAAAAGACACAAACATCAAGAGAAAAATGAGCAACGCAATCAAGATCATATGTCAACTTACTGACTGACAAGAGGTTACACTTCAGTAAAGTTACATGTAACACAAGTTCTAGAGTCAATCTGGTTGTTAGAATAACAAACCTTTTACCTGAAATGAAACTACGGGAGTTGTTAGCAATTTTAATAGTATCTCTCCAGGAGCACGAAGAATATGTCAAAAAGGCTTAAAAACATTCTGTTATGAGGTCTATGACATCTGAAAAAGACTATACTAGAAGAAACAAAAGCAGTGAGTGTCATAAGAATATTATCTTGACGGACATGGGAGACAAGATGAAAGAGAACTGACTAGACCAAAACAACTTAATTAAGTGCTCCATCTAACTGTTAATGGATTCTGGTGATTCTGGGATGTTCAGGGTGTGAGACTGTTGTACCATCGTGAATTTTGAGGTTGTAGCGAGACCCTTAGCAATGGAGGATTTGGCTGAAGGTTTATTCGCCAGTTTCCCGTAAAGCTTCCAATACTTGATACGCGTATGTTAGGGTTCGTTACAAAAATCACTGATGGAGTGATTGGCTCGCGAGGGCATGAAAGAGTGTTGGCATTATTGGAGACCAAGGTGGAAGGTTCGGTGAAGGAGTGGAGGTGTCGAGCATGACAAGTCTCTGGTTTTCTTCTTAACGAATCTCGATGAATGCTACCCGAGTTAAAGGGGATCCCGACCAAGAATACGGCTCCGAACTTCGTCAAAATCCTTGTTTAGGCTGGTCAGGAATTGTAACACACGATCCTTTTCCACAATTTTTTGGAAGAGAGAAAGATCAGTCGGAGAGTCCCAAGTGAAGTGTAGTAGAAACCACAATTCATCCATAAGAAAACCAAGTCATTGCAGTACTATCACGGCCTTTAACCCCTAGTTTGCCTCGCAGATTTTCTTAGAAACCTCATAGAATTGGTCGAAATTCCTTACATCATAGTAGGTATCACAAACTGTAGTCCCAAGGGGCACTTGTAGATGGAAGAAACAGATACGAACAACCAATCGAAATCTCCATGTAATTAATCAGCCACAACATGACCATGCAATTCTCCACTTCCCACGTTGCATACGTCGGGTCAGCCTTCGAAGGTTCAAGCATCATACCTATCAGACGTCAAATTTTCTGCATTTTTTGACGCACAATGACACAGCTTGGGACCATTTGAGGAGATTAGAGTCGTTAAGTTTATGGATAGTGATCAAGAAGTTTGTGTGATTTTTAGGTCCTCCGGTCAGAGGGATTGAGGTCCGTGTCTATCCTCCGGTGGACTCAAGTACACCGTCGGAACAAGGCTCCGTGGTGGAGCCCGCAATGATTCCGACCGAGCCAAAGGTAAGGTTGGCAAGCCAAGACAGAAAGATTCTTCTGCATGAGGGAGAACAAGCTGCGAGAGGTCCTACAAGGGATAGATTTGGCTGCAGGAAGGTGCTCTGATGATCATGGAGGGAGATTGGGCAAGCTGGAACAACTGCCAGAAGGATCAACAGCAGCAACAAACATCAAAAAACCAGTATCACGAAAGCCTGCAAGGAAGCCAAAGCTAAAATCTGCAAGGTAAGGGCTCAGCCGTGGGAGAATCAGTAGGGAAAAGGGGAACAAGTGGAAGAAAAGTTTGCAGGAGAGGGCCTGCAGGAACTGTCGGCGGCTAGGGTGGTGTCCCGGCAGAAGCTAGGGTGGTGTCCCGGCGGAAGCTAGGGTTAGATTCTTGGCTTTGAAATCACATTGAAATTCAGCAGGAAAATTTTACATGATAAGAGTTATAAAATAGGAAAGACATAAAAGAGGAAATACATAAATAAGGAAATACATAAACCAGGAAATATTTGGAAAGGAAAGGAAAAAACTAAATGCTAATAATTAATAATTCTAATAAGTAGTTTAACATACATCAATGTATCCATTCATTATTCATATATATTTTAACACTTAAATTAAGCATTGTTAGTACAGCCCCATAAAAAATATTATGGCAGGCAGGTCAATTTTAATTTTCTACGTTACTCAAATTGAGCAGCCTCCAATTCCATTGTCAAATGAATCATCATTAAAATGACTACTTTTGGTAGAATAAATCTTTCCCTCTTAAGACTTACTAATTTCCACTCGAGTTGAATAAGCAATGTCCAACTCTTGCAAACAAATCTATTTTTTCAATTGAATGCAACTGCTGTGAAAAATCTTATCTGAAAGAGTTGTCGGAAGAATTTTGCATTAATATGTTTCGACCTATAAGTGTGATGACAAAAATTTACAGAGAAACTTAAGAAAATAGTGATCAGACTAACCTAAACAGAAAAATATCACAATATTGAAAACTTTGAAACTAGCCACTAATTAGTTGGCGGCTTCCACTTGATCGAGGTACTCAATTGGTGACACAACATATTGCATTATGAATAATTAATTGGTAACTTCACTTGATCGACGACAGCTACATTAGTTTATTAGAATAATTTTACCATAAACAACTAGTGTTTGGATACTCATCTTTGATAAAATAACTTTGCACTTTGTCATCGTTTAGATGCGTAGCCATGAAGCCAACGCTTATTGGGTAGTGACAGAAAGGATTTGCATCAAATTTGGAGCTATTAGTACTTAAATATTGTTGAATTTTTCATTTTAACAAAATAAAAAATAAAATAAAAATATGATATTCACAGCTCTTTTTGTTGCTGTTACTACCCACGAATATCGAATAGTGCGAAGTCTTTTGCAACTAAATTCATCATTATATTAAAACACTAACCTTCATTCCTGTTCATTTTCTCAAGGTTCAGAATGATTTTCTATGATTTTAATTTCATAGATTAATCCCCTAGAATTACTATAATGCATATAATTGTCCTAAAATTCATAATAGTAAATCCAAATTTGTACGAACTTTTTAAATATTTTAGAAGTTGAACGACATGAATCCAGACTAAGACAGCATCACGAGAGTTAAAAGCACTCTTCAATATAAGACAGACAATCAATAACTAGCCACCAATTAAGATTTAAGTGAGAAGATATTTTAAACTTTTAAAGTTCATTGAAATTCTAACATACATATTTTGTTGGAGAATCAAACTAGTACTTCACAAAATAATAATAATAATAATAATTAGAAATCTAAAACTAGATAATAAAGTTTTCGTACAAGATTTTCAAACGTGTAAAAAAAACTAAAATTCCTCTTATTATAGAATATTATGGTGCTGCATCAAATTGACAAGAATTAGGTTCCTCAAACCTTTCAAGGAAATTTTAATTTGCAAATAGACATTCTCATCACCCCTCATTAATTTTAGACCAATTCATCAGCGGACCAAGGTTGCTAACTAAAAACCAAACATTCGGGGCCTGTCTGGCAACGGGTTCAGGCCAAGATTTAACCTAGATTTAGGCTAAACCTTGCCGGACAGTTTTATGAACAAAATAAAGCCACAGCTGCAATAAATCTGTGTTTCGCAGATTTTATCTGTAAATCCGGGATTTACTAAATCCTCTAAATCAGTGGATTTAACTTCGTGCTGCGGATTTAACGTCGGGACTGTGAAGCTGGAGGAAAGAGCGCAAAGAAAAGGTGGAAGCACTCGATCCAGGGAGGTTTTGCCCGCAAAGTGTGAACAGAAAAGGAGAGAAAATGGGTTGTATACCAGAGAGTACGACGGGTGTAACCGGGAAGCAGCCTCACTTGCAAGCAGGAGTTGGAGATGCATAGTTTGGCGTATGTTGCGAAGCGAACGGACAGGGAGGAGTTTTGCGGTTCGGAGAAATGAATTGGGAGGGAAAGTTCAGCTGGTAAAAGGAGATTGCAGTTTCTCCTGTGTGCTTGAGTTGAATAGGACAGGGGAGGAGAGAAACGGATGGACAAGAGAGGGAGAAATGTACGCATATATGCTATGAGACTTAGGACCCCATCCACAGAATTCGAAAACAAATTTATGCATTCAGTCTTATTTTCAATTGAAGAAGATTGCTTTTCATCATCTGTTATTAATCTGATTGTTTTCATTTACCTTGATTAGATAATTATCAGTTCAAACTATTTTCTTTTAATGTCTAAGGCTTTGTTTGTAATGATGGTAAGTCAAGGAGCTAAATTTAAATTTAGTCAACTTGTGGGTTGTTATACTTCCGCAACAAATAAAAAAAAAAACAAACCAAATACAAATATATATAATTTAACATTACGTAACAAATTTAGCAAACTTTTAAATCCTGACAGAAATTATCAAATAATTTCATAACATTTAACATGATTTATTAAATCCGTTGTCAAACAGTTTTTGAGATTTAACCTTTTCAGAATTTACTAAATCCAGATTTACACGATTTATGAAAACTCCTAATTTAAATCTCGTCATTTACCAACTTACCATACAGCCCCTCAATTTCTTTGAAATTTTTATCTTGCTATACCCATATGTGTACCATTACATTGCCATTGAAATCAACAAATGGATATGGCCCGAAAAAATGAATAATGATACTTGCTCTTTATTTCTTCCAAAATTTGAGATATTTTTGGTTTTAGTATAAAACTTCTACCAGAAGCGAATAGAAACCAAAAAAAGGTAAAACTAGCAAAGAAAAGAATGAAGGTGAAAAAAGAAAGCAAGCTTCTTACCGTGATGGAGGATCAGCATAAGTAGAATAATCTTGAAATACATCTGAGATCATTTCACCACCACCTGGTCAGAAATTCAACAGCATTAAGAATAAGCAGAGTATATAGATGGATCTAGAGCAAGGCGAGCAGGAGATGCTCAACTCAGAACTAATATGGAAAAACTTCATTACCTAAAAACGGCGGCATGGAAGACAAAAGGTCGATTTTTCCATACAAAAATCCAATGCCTGTAGGCCCACACATCTGAGATATGGTTGTCACGTTCTAACAGTCACCCTCAAAGGATGAACTTAAAAAAATTGATGAAAAGAATCTAAATAGAACAGCAGAATAATATCTCACACGTATACTTTCATATTCACACACATCGCACTAAAATCTTTAATTTTACATCAAATATAACACTACCATCACTTTCTAAAGCAAAACACACATTTTCATGCATATGTTTAAAGCATCAAAGTGCTATATATGTAAATATGGAAGTTTAGGTTTGATATATATAAATAAATAAGAATTGTGTGCTAGGTAGGTAAATTTACCATAAAAATAATAAGGCTAACCTTGTGGGACGATGCAACAAGAAAATCTACATTGAGCTTTTGAACATCTACCATCATGTGAGGAACACTTTGACAAGCATCAAGCAAAACTCTTGCACCCACCTCATGAGACCAAATTACAATATCTTCTATGGGATGAACAGAACCTGTAGAGAAATACAAACTTGCTCAGAATTGTATGGTTTTTATATATTGTTTTAAATTACATTTCACCGGTCATCTTTTTATTTAATCGTATTAACAATAGCGGCATCAGTATTGCAAAGTTCGGAAGTTATAATTCTGAAGGCAAAATCTGATAAATCACTACTTATATACAGAGTGTGATCGTTATGAACAAATCTTACATCAAATGTGCAGAATTGTTTAAATATTTAGTGGGAGATTATACAAAATTATATAACAGCCAAAATCATATAGAAATACAAAAAAATATGACAATAAAAATTCACCATACTTATCATCCCCATTTTTCATTGATTTATAGAAGTTATCTTATTCAAGGACATTGCATGAAATTATTAAAGATCGCAATATAAACATACCAAGTGTATTTGAAACATGATGTGTGACCACAAGCTTAGTTTTATTTGAGAGGGCTTTCTTCAACTTTTCGATGTCTGGAACTTCACCTGTTGTCAAACCAACATATTTCAAAGAAGCGCCCTTTTTTTTGGCAACAATTTGCCATGGAACAATGACACTATGATGTTCTGCAACTGTAAGGAGAATCTGAAGAAAATTAAACATCATAAAAGACAAGTAAGAATGTTTACAAGCAACAGAATAAAACTCATATAAATTTTAATATTAAAAAAAGCTGCAGATATAAACAAGCGCTC
>NEWO01000046.1:2066820-2115719 GCA_003013225.1 Phalaenopsis aphrodite
AGCCGATAGAATTGCTACTTTACATAGCTGGGAAGCCAATGAAGGGATCGCGGCATGAATATAGTCGCAATACAATCGTGGTTAAGTACTAGAAGCCAAGTTCGGGATCACGACAAATAGTGGGAAGCCAATGACAACAGAAGTGTGTGTGCCCTAGTAGCACAGTCGCGATTCAATTTCTTTAGGAAGCACCGCGGGGTGCCATAGTCACATAATTGCGAGTAGAGCTAGTCAGGAAACCAATGAACGAAATCGCGGTGTTCAGAGCTCTGCCTTTGAGGTCAAAATTTTTTTTGAGAGAAATGTCAGCCAAAAAAATTAGATTCTCTGGAGAAGTAAAAAGAAAAAAGTGAGTCAAATCAGATCTAAAATGAAGGAGCATTCTTCGGGAGTGTTTCTCGATCATGGAGGGGCGGTTCTAGTCCATGGAGGGGAGATTCACGACCCTAAAAAAATGACAAAGGTCGTGAAGTTTCACGGAAACCTGCCACTGCCTAGTGCAGGATCAAGTGATGACATCTGGAGCAGATGCAAGCGGCGACAATCAATAGGACTCCACGGCAACAGGGCAGTGTCATTATCTTAGGGAGGAACTGGAGTCGTGAGCTCGGAGAAGAAATGAACTCGAGCGTTCAATAATCCCGGGACCGAGGGTTTTTCCCATCAATGTGAGCCCAAATCGCTACCCTTAGGTACAAGTGGACGGATCGATAGATGAATTCAGGAGATGAAGGTCGGGATCATACAACCTAGTGCAAGTTCCTTCTCTAGCCCAGTCTCATTAGTGAAGAAGAAGGATGGGGGTTGACATTTTCAAGTGGATTATCGAGCTGTGAATGAGAAAAATAATACCTCTCAAACTTCTCATCCAAGTGATCGATGAGTTGCTGGACATTTGGGGCTTCAACATCCTCTAAAATTGGCTTAAAGTCATAGCACTAATAAATTCAGATGCGACAAAAGAACGTGTATAAGATTACATTTTGAATTCATAACTATCACTGCTAATTTCTAATTAGATGAAAAGGATTATCAGATGAGAACAGCATGCGAGATTCATATGAATTGATCCGACAACTATTACTTTTCTTCTACTTTGAGGACAAGGTGCCTTTTGGAAGGAAGTTGTCAAGACCCAATCTAGGACTTTGAATTAATCCAGGCAGGCACAGGCGATCGGATAATAAGAATTAAAATTTTATAAATTTATTTTCTATAACTAATATTCAACAAATAAAAGTGTCGCTAAAGAAAATTAATTAAAGTAGTAAATTTACTTCATTATCGATTTTCCGCATCTTATATAATCATTTTATCTATTATTGTTTATATTTTAACCAAATAATTTAAACCTAAAACGATAGTTTAAAATGGCAATAAAGTAAACAAAACAAATGAATATTTACACTCCTAAGCCACAGTAATGTAGCAAAAAGTGAACGATATGCATGTTACTCAGAGAAACTATAAATCAATATAAAAGCAATAGCAATTTATTTTTTCAGATATAATTTTTAACGACAGTTCATAGCATTCAATGCATTTTACCATACCAATAACATGTTTATATCATTTTATATAAGTACAACCTTCAGAGGAGCACAATCTAAAATTGTGTTAATTAAGACACATGAATATCAATAATCTCTTTCATTCACGTGCACAGGTACTTTAGCGTTACCTCGCTAGTAACATAAAAAGGTAAACTTCATCATAGCAAACATGCACATGTAAGCATGCTAAGAAAATTACTATTTAATAATGATTATTTCATTCTCATTTGCCTAGTAGTCATAATACTTGTTTAAAAATTAATATCTATGATATTTTACACAATATTAAGTACACATCATTCCAACAATATAAATAAAAATTCAATAGAATCATAAAGTATGAATTTGCAACAATTTCAATATAACTAGTAACAGTAAATACATTTAGTCTAGAAAAGTAAAAATATTACTATGGCATAAGAACATGAGTAATCACCGTTAATGTCGCAACTTTCTTCTTTTTTCCTCCAAACTAAACTTCTATAGCTTAAATCTTATTTAATTAAATATTTTTTAATATTTTAATATATATATATATATATATATATATAATTAAATAATTTAATTAATATATCAAAACTCACCTTTAATATCTCGGTCGAAAGCCCTAACAAGCACGTGGAACCTCTTCTTCCTCCTTTGCACGCAAGATCCGGCTCCTACCCGCAACACACAAGCCTTACCTTCCTCTTTTAGGGCTCGAGTTCTTCATCTTTCATTAGTGCCGAAGTCGCCCAATGCTTCCTCTCCGCACGCTAGGTCTTGAGAGCTGCTCAAAAATCAGTCGTGGCATCATCTCCCCCCTTCCTTCTTCTTTTTCTTCTTCTTCCTACACACACACAGTTAGGGTTTGTGTCGTCTTTTCTACGGTTTTGATGCTTCCTCCCACAAGCCAATATCGCAGCAACAGTGACTCCAACTTCACTTCCTTTATGTACACAAAGTGACTTGCCCTAGATGCAGGCGAGTCATCCTTTTCTAAGTCTCGCTTGTCACCCACCGGTAAGAAATAATGGACATGACAACACTCCCCTCCGCTTCCGTTCTTGCTCTCAGTCTCTCGTTCTCATTGTTCCATTGATTCAAAATGGAGTATACAACTCTTAAGTCAAAACAGAGAGAAGCTTATCCTTATGTCTATTCAATTATTAATGTTATCATTATTATTATGATGAGTTTTCTTTTTTATTTCAGTTATTATAAGGGTAATGTTAGACTATCGCCAAACCTGCTAAAGAATTTGAAGACTTATGTTAGAAGCAAAGAAAAAAGAGCAATTTAGTCATTTGTTAGTTATTATTGTGAGGTATAAATAGAGTTTATTATGCTTTGAGTTAAGTTATGTGATGATATTGTTGTCTTGAGTCTTAATATTAGGGTTTGAGAGAGATTGTCAACCTCTCAAATTGAATTCTTAGGGTTAAAGTTTGAGAGAGATCATCTACATTTCAAATTGTAGGTGATTATCTTTATGTATTTGAGTTGTGTTGCTTGGTGTTATTGAAATAAAATATTCGGTTGCCTTAATTTTTGTAAAAAACTCCTCTGATTCCTAACACATTACTAAGATCAAAAAAATGAAACAAGCAAAGAAAAAGCTAAAAGATTTAGCTACAATGAACACAGGAAAGCAAACCTCGTCGCCAGAGCCCAAGTTTAAGTCACCCCATGAGTTAGCTACTAAATTGATAGCTTCAGTAGCATTCCGAGTAAACACGATCTCTCTATGATCTGATGCATTGATGAAATCTGCGACTTTTTCTCTGGCATTCTCATATGCAGTTGTAGCCTTTTGACTAGCCACAAACAAAATGACAATAAGCGGACATTAAGAGAGTTTGAATCATAAAAACAATAACAACAAAAAAACTTGTGTGCCAAATAAAATGTTAGTTTGGTAATTCATGTAAAATGGAAAGCACAAAAAAAGAGATTTTATTCTTTTAATGTTCTTACATTGCAATGGACAAAGCACAAAGTTAAGGTAATAGTAGAGAATCCTTCGGCCCTTAGGATGACCAAAAATTCACACCCTTGATACTTTCAAGGTGGGAATATAAAATCATAATAATATAAACATCACCATTAACATTCCAAAATATGGCATTTTCTGATATCAAAAGAAATACAAGGTGGTGCAAATTGTTCAAAATTATTTGTAGAATAGTTGGTCATTACAAATAAATCATACATTGAGGGTTTGTGAATGATCTGACCTTAAGCCGATTCAATCATGGCTCAAGATCATTCTTGAACTATCGAATCTGAAGTTTATTTGACTCCAACCTAATTGATTCAAAATCATTCAATATGATCTTAACGAGCCAAACTTAACTTTAGGTTGTCTTAACAGAATCTCAATTCAAAACAGGACAATCTATGTCAATTCAAGCAACTCAAGCCCATAGTCAACCAAAATAAACCCATACAAAAATATACGCAAGAATGTGTCTGTGTGCATGTGTGAGCGTAGATATGCAAATACATTTCAATCTAGTCATGTATGCATTCAAGCATATATACATATACATTTCAATCTAGTCACAAGCTAGCTCAATTTACTATGGTTAGCTCAGTTCTAGTTGGATGTGATTAGGGGATTACATATTAATATATTTCATTAGAACTTAACAAAGAAAAAAAGCTAATACAATCCTCAAATGATATTCAATCTTCTAGACAAACTTCTAAGCCCTGTATGCCTCTAGTACATCATGATATTGAGCCAAGCTCCATATAGTTAGTACATAAAAAAAAAAGTTAATGTAACCACATAAAATGTGATATTTATTACACTAATAATTACACCAAAAATAAGTCAATTGAATGGAGAAACTAACTTCCAAGTAAATTAAAAATGGAAAAATAAAATTCAACAACAGCAGAAAGCTTGCGAGTCATTGATAGAAATACGTAAATTCTAATACATCTAGGGAATGTATGGTTTAAGAAAAGCATAGTGGGCATCACAGATTATGATTGTACAAATGGAGAGCAGTATAGGAAAAAAGTTATTGACCAGTAATATGCATGCAGTTTATAAGCAATTCAACAGATTAGGTAGTGAGCTCAATCTAGTACGGCAACACAAACCACCTAACTGGTGCTAGAATGAGAACCTATCAAAAACCAAATTACCATCAAGATCAATGACAATATTAATCTGTGGCAAATGATAAATGAAACAAGCTAGAATCTGTATGATACATGGACATTAATGCATTCATGAAGAGTTCAAACAAAGTAAGGCTATGCAACCCGCCAATTAAGAGTTTAATTGCAAACTGGAGAATAAGGATATCACTGCAATAACCAAGAAAATAACAAAAAAATTGCAAAGTTGACATTGCAATTATTTTGCATGAAAATAAGAATAGATCCACAAATCTAAATAGTTGTTTCTATGGATTATATGATGTCTCTAAGATCACAAGTAAAAAATAAGCATGTAAATACTTTATTATAAAGCAGGGGAGTGCAAAATTTAAGACAGAAGGGTAGTAGTTTACCACCAAATTTATATTCCACGTTTTAAGGTATAGCATACTATAAGTAATCAGGCTTTAGAGTTTACGACTTTCAAAACCTAGCTAAGTGAGCCTTTCACAAAATTTTAGCATTCATAAATTTTGGTATTGTATTAAAAACTTAAGATTTTTTGGAATTTTTACTATGACCCAACTTATCAGCAACTTTATCCAAGCCTTTTCCTTTTATGGAGAGAAAGTAGGACCCAGAAAAATGAGAAGGTGGGAAGACATTTTTTTCCAGGAGCCTGCAAAAGGTTGCATAAATGACCAAAGAGAAGAGTAAGATAAAGTAAGCATTTAGGGATTGTTACTACTCCATTCTCAATGGCTTCTCTAGAGAATTTTTTTCATCAAGTGTTGATGAAATCTCCTCATCTCTTTCTGGTTAAACGTTAGAAAAAGGAATTGATGCATGCATGCATCGTTCCCTAGTTAGCACTTCTTTCTCTCTGTCTTCTAGTCCAATGAATGTGTTGATTATTTTTCCATAAAACATGTCATTTCGGTGATTTTTATTTTCTAGACTCTGTTTTTTAACTTGTTCCAAATATTTTTGGTGGTGTTCTTACATAAGCACACCTAGATTAGTCCTAATTCTTCCGTTCCGCCAAGATAGATACTTTGGGCCCTTTTCCATGACATGAAGAAGCAAATATCATCCAAGAATAGGCTAAACATCTACTTACGACTTAGGGATTAAGAAGAATTAATGACCATCTGCCATAGGAATTCAGCTTCATGGAATATAATAAGTTAATTACTCAATTTTATCAGCAAAAAAGGACAAGTAAAAAGTCATGGTCAAGAAATTATGCGTGAGGATTTACACAAAACCATCGTCTGGTAACAAATAAAGAAGAACACATTGACATTTTTTACAAAAAATCTACTTAAACAATAAGTTAATTGTCAATACAGAAAGACGGACCAATAACTTACAGACTCCACGGAATTCATATTCCCCCAATCAAAGGAGCAAAATATCAAGTATAAGGTGCTTCTAAAAAGATTATAGAGAAGAAAACACCTTCTTTCTGCAATAGAAGCTAAAACATCAGACGAAAAACAGTTCCGTGATACCTCAAATAGTGCACTCCACGATGGACGTTTGAATTAGAAAACTCATAATACTCCTTCAATGCCTTCAGAACGTAGTTTGGCTTTTGAGAGGTTGCGGCGTTATCCATATAGACCAGATCACGGCCATTAACCTTCTGCAATGTCCAAGATAAGCTAAACATAAATTTCTGACGAACTGTAGAAAACTTTAAAAAGGTTACAAAACTAGAGCTTTAGATCAATACAACATCAAAAAATTGATATTTATCGCATTAGCAACGAATTTGGACCAAAGATGCTGGATAACCAAAGAAGAAGCATCGAAGTATTGTTACCTGACGAAGGATAGGGAAATCGGACCTTGTGATGTCTCCTAGAGAAGTCGACTCCGAGTGTTCCAGCGGGACGAAGGCGGTAGTGGACGCTTTAATGGAAAAAGAAGATGAACGCCGCCTGGTCCGGGAACCGACACCTGCGATGTTAGGGTTAGGGCTAGAGCTGGTGATGAAGACATTGGGGTGGACAGTACCTTGAGATTTGGAGTTGGAGAGGAGCTTCGATAGGGAGCTGTGACAAGGGGGTGGGAAATGGCAAAGGGCGCCCATTTGCCTGCGGATCAAACTAAACTGATTGGTAATGCGCGCTTCCGATGGAGGCCATGGTACTTATAGTAGATGCACTCACTAGTCGGACCATGAGTTAAACGAATCTGCTTGGCCGAATTCGTCGTTTTCAGAAAAAACAAAAAGAAAACGAATTTGTTTAATTGCCCGTTAGATCAGCGACTAAAACGATAGTTTTTTAGGTTTTTTTTATTGAAAGATCTAAGGAGCTGTTGGGAACATTGCGTCCCCAAAATGAAGTTTTGTGAACTCTTGTCTTTCCATTGTCTGCTTCGCTGTTTAAGGTTTCGGTGCTGATTCTCTCTGCAGTCAAAACTCTTGCCGCTATCTTCGATTCTTCTGTATTCTTCTGTATGGATCCCCGGTTCTATGTTACATACTTCGATATTTTGTTCATCCTTTGCAATTTCGTATTATGATGCATTTTTCAGAAAATGATTCTGTTTTTCTTCCCCATAGTCGAATTTTTGGAATTTGATCATCTTTGTCCGAGAAAGTATTTCTACGTTGGGTGTACTGAGCGCATTCCATGTTATATACTGGGAATTTATGAATCATTTCTTCTGTTTTGATTGTTTTGACTTGGTGTGGATTCAATGAGATTCTCTGATTTTGTTTTGAAATATTTTGGGCTCATTTTGAGATTTGGGTGGAAGTTTTAGGGTTATTATGAATGTTTAGGTTTTAATGAGATTCTCTGATTTTAATTTGTTGTCTCTCAACAGACATGCTTTCCACACGAGCTTATGAAACAACATATGTATCAAACCTTGAAGAGATCATCTTCTGATCGATTCAAGGAAAAACTTCAATATAGTGAATAGGTGTTGAGAAGCTGTTATTTACAAAGTTGCCCCTTAGTTTGAAAGCAGTTCTTGAATACTCTATTATCCTGCCACAATCTTGCGCAAGACATTAACATGACCGGTCTTTCAAGACTACAGTGAAAGTTGCCCCCAACCTAAAAGAAGTTATCATAGACTTTGTGACTGAATAAGATGTGGGAAGACTACCCCATCACAATCATGCCCGAGATGTTTATGCAAATAACCTTTCAAGACTGAATGCTTAAAAAACGATCTTCAAGAGGTGGAAAAGAGATTTATTTACTAGTTGGATGATATATATCATTGGAGAATGAAACACAAGATTGTTGTCTCATATTTGAAGACAATGTCGAATAGCACTTTGCTTCTCATAAACGACTCCAAATTGATATGCTTTAGATAATCCAAGATAATTGAGTGATTATTTAGCATCTTAACGTTGAACGAAGACCAAACACATTTTAATGGAAGTTTAGGTGTAATGGTGAAGTTTTATTTGAAATTCATCTAAACCCATTAATAATTAGTTTCACTTAATTTTAAGAGAAATTGAGGAATTATGGTGAAGTTTCAAATGAAACATATCTTGAATGAATTCTAAATAAAATTTCAAAGAAGACATAACAAATTATTAAATTTGTATTAATAAGATCTATTTAAATATTAATGCGATGTAAATTAAATCTCCATAGATATTTTCTATCATATATCAGAAATATTCTTTATAATCATTTTAGAATAATAACTGAAATTAAATTAAAATTTTGAATTTTGAAAAAAAAAACTAAGTCAATCAATCTAAGCAACATTTTTTAGCTAGACACAGAATCTCGAGTTGATTCTGAAACGAAGTAAAAAAAGTGAAAATTAAAAAAAAAATTAAAGCATTTAACTGGCCCATGCAGGTCTCGAACCTGCGACCTTCGCGTTATTAGCACGACGCTCTAACCAACTGAGCTAATAGGCCATGCGGTTCATAAAGAGAGGGATAACCTATTTATTCTAAATTAAACTATGAACATATATCTGATGGATCGCATTCAGCACAGGTGATTTTTATGAACTACTGAACCGACGTTTTTAGGCGTGTCACGATCAAAAACTGATCTTTTTTTATGAGATGACAGATTTGGGTGTTATAATTTTAAATGTTAGAAATGTAAATACATAGGAATTGGGTTAGGAATTGTGTGGTATATGTAAATGCCCTGATCCAAAATAAGATTTTTTTTTCTGACGTTTCAGCAAGCTGATGGCGGCATTTAAGTACATACCACTCAGGGTCCGTTTGGGGCAAGTTATAAGTGCGGGCGGCGTTTTCAAAACATTGTCATACCGTTTGGTTCGCGCGTTTTGTTAGCTTATCCGAAACTGTGTCTGAGTTTTTACACTAAACACAGGCCGCGGGTCGACCCCTGCGAACGGCCCGCGAGCCGCGTTTCAAGATAAGCAGTTTATCCTGAAACGCACAAGCTGCCCCAAACGGACCCTCAATTCTTAAGCATTTACATGTCAAACATGTAAACTTTTATTTTTAACATTTACACCACCCAAGCTGTTCATGATCCTCACCTTATTTCCTAAGAAAAAATTCATATTTAACTATACAACAACAACAACAACAATAAGCCTTCATCCCACTAAATGGAGTTGGCAACATGAATCATTTTCTCTATTGTGTCCTATTGAGTGTCATATTTTCATTTAATTATAAAAAATTAAGATCATTTATTATACAATATGCCCAAGACTTCTAAGTCTACCTCTCTATCTTGCTTAACATAAGTCGAATCTAAAACATTTACTCTCATAACTGGATCATCAAGTGATCGATGTTTATTGTGACCAAACTATCTAAGATGACTCATTCTAATTTTGTCCGCCAATGGAGCTACACCAACCCTTTCACGAACACATTTGTTTCACATGTTGTGTCTAAGCAACACAGATTTAAAATTAAGTGAACATCAAGCCACTCATCCACTAAGCATTCTTATCTCAACAACACATAGACTTAATTTTATGCTCTTCTTTTAAAAGCCAACATTCTGAGCCATAAAACATTGTAGGTCTCACCACCCTCTTACAAAACTTTTCTTTTAGCCAGAGAGGTAATTTTCTATCACACAATAAACTCAACGCATTCTTCCACTTCAACCAACAAACTTGAATTCTACTAATAACATCCCCATCTATATCACCACCACCTTGAACAATAATATCTAAAACATTCATACATCGGAATGATTTGATCCCCTTAGTTACAACTCTGTCACAAGATCTATCGTCACTTAAATTACATTACATATATGATGTATTCAATTTTAAATCTACTCAAACGAAAGCCTTTAGACTCCAATATAGACCTCCAGAATCCAACTTTTTCCTAAACTCATCTAGTCTTATCCACAAGAAGGATATCATCATACACCGAGGCACATCTTCCTGTAAATGTCCAGTAAGAACATCCATAATAAAAGCGAAAAGAAATGAGCTCAAAGCCAAACCAACTTGTCTTTTATAAAATAAGAAGAAGAATAAATAAAGTTTATTACAACAAAACAAAGAAAAAAACTTTTAAAGTTTGATCAAAGTGTAGAAGCAGAAGCTTTTATAATCAGTTCAAAGAGCTGCTGTGGAGCAGAAAAGAAAGGGCTATGATCTGTGTCCATGACAAATACTTGTTGAGGTGGCCACTTCCTTATCATAGTTTCTTGCTTCTCTGGTTTTACAACTTTGTCGTAGGTTGTTTTGATATAAATTCTTCTAACTTCGCTCACTTCTCCTTCAAATTTTGCAGAGCGCAGTGCTTGAGATGGTGCCGGCCTTAGGAGCATGGATGCCAGCACTGAATCCTACACAAAAGCAGCCCAAATTCCTTACAAATAAAATAACTACGACAGTTATCTGAATGTTATGTCACCTGCTAAGATATTGGTTTTTGAAAAAGAAAAATGGTCTTTTTAAATATCTACCCATAATAAATGTTTATTAGGGGTTCTCACAATGAATATTTTCATAATTACATCTATTAATATTGTGATTAATTAATTGAGTCCATAACCTTTATTGCATCTTGGTTGAGTTAATTGATCTTAAATGACCCAATTTAACTCAAACCGAATTATTTAAGAAGTCCACTTGGTCAATTTGTGTTTAAAGTCTCAATTTTGATCAAATTGATTCAATAAAAAATAAACATTTGGATGAGTTCATCACATCATAATTGAGTCCATGAGCTTTACTTTGAGGAAATTGGCTCAACTGACAGAATTGAACTATTTAGTTTGGCTGCAGAAGTTGCTGAAACCAGAGTCTGCACATCCTGAATTCGAATATGAAAACTATATACATCAAGATTTGAACAGATTTTTTAGTGCCATATTAGTTATAACATGGATAAATAATGTAAAATTATTTCTATAAGGTTATAAACTACTAATTACAGTACCTTCAAAAAGTTTTTTTTATAAACTTGGCTAATGCATTGTATTGATCAATATTAATATCATATTAATGTTTCATAGGGAAATCATTTATGTATGATGAATGATGCCAATAATTAATTAGGTGGGCATGAATTAAGAATTCTAACAAAACATTATAGAATAATGAATGATTTTTAAATTTTAAGAAAATTCTGAACCTAATGTGAGAATGGTTAACCAAACCTCAATTGGGCTCAGCTGGTACAATAACTTGCGTTGGAATTCCTCACGAAAAGCCAGACTTGTTGGGGGTTTGTCACGTCCCAAAGAAAACTCCATGCTATAGACATCACCATATTCCGACAAATCTGGAACTCCCTTTGCAAGCCAAAAATAAATTGTCCATAAATAAATAAAATGGACTACAACAAATTGAAATAATATTTATATAACCTGTCAGCACAAAAGACTGCATTTTGCTCATTTTATTTTACTGTTCTATTGAATAAAATTATTGCCCATAAACAAGTAAATAAGAAACAGCTGAAACTGGAAACAAGTACTCATTAAAGTTGTTAACTTTGAAATAAAACTCACATCATTAACATCTTCTTCAGTGGAGAAGCCAGAAGGAAGCATCGTGGCTGCAACGAATATGGCGACCTCAATTTTGTCCCCAAAATGATGCAGTGAATGAGTCAGGCTGAGGCCCCCAGCACTGTGTCCCACCAGAATCACCTATGCAAGAAAATAAAATAAAGATATTCACATCATATAATTAGGACTTTAAAGTATATATGTGCAGGAGTTTTGATGCCATAATGAGTCAGGTTAACAGCCATTCTTCTATGAAAAATGTTGAATTTTGTTTTATAATAGTATGTAAATGAAAAAAAAAATCAATAAGAAATTATACAGGGATTTACATACATACCACAAAAACTTTATCTTTTACCTATTTAACACCCAAACTTTAATATTACAACTATAACACTCAAAACTCATTATTCTATCATGGGATATAAATGTAAACATCAAAATCCCCTGTTCTTTTTCACTAACCTTGTGGCTTTCAGGCAACATGGAGAGGAAATCGAAGAGAGGTTTGTTGTAGTCGTGAAAAGTGAGTATGGAGGAGGGATGGGAGAGGTTGACTCCGGCGCCGGCGAGGTCAAGGCAGGTGGCTTTGTGGCCGGCGACTTCAAGGAGGCGTCGAAGCTTGAACCAGCACCAAGCTCCGTGGCCGGCTCCATGTACAAGAACGAAGTGCTTTGGTTCAATAATGTGGAGACGGTTGAAAGCTTCGCTTGCTGCTTCCTCCATCGGCCGGCTTCTTTTCCTTCAGACAAAAACTGATCTGTAAGCAATTTCTTGGCCGTGGTCCTCTTCTATATATTGTTTTCAAAGGATAAAGTTATTAGAAAACGAAAATTGGATCCGAATATATGATGATTATATTATATAAAGTTACGTGCAACTCCAAAAAAAAAGTCTGCGTGAATTTTGATGAGATAGCGACGGCTAGCAGGATCAAAGCTGAATGAAAGAAGACAAGTTTGCCGGCCAATATTCGAATGGCCAGCGGATCGAAAGCAACACCGGCCGGCCGATATTCGAACGGCCTTTTCCGACCCACGGACCGAAAGCACAACACCGACCGACAAACTAGGCCAGAGCCAACCAAAGGCAAAATATTTGCGTACATAAGACGCACGCAGCGCTGCAGGGGTTATTCAGGGGGTACAGGGAGGTTATATAGGGGTATAAATAAGTTACACAGAGGTTACAAGGAAATTACACAGAGATTACAGGTGTATAACCCGAATATAACTCCCATGTACCCCCTGAATAACCTCTGATGTACGCAGGGCTGCGTACATCTTATGTACGCAAATATTTTCTCAACCAAAGGCCAACTTCACTTGATACATGACGCCCGAACTCCGGAC
Organism: Phalaenopsis aphrodite; assembly: GCA_003013225.1. Taxonomy (NCBI): domain Eukaryota; kingdom Viridiplantae; phylum Streptophyta; class Magnoliopsida; order Asparagales; family Orchidaceae; genus Phalaenopsis; species Phalaenopsis aphrodite. Next base: position 2,079,790 of record NEWO01000046.1, read on the forward strand.
GCAAATTACATCTCGAGTATATTTTTTTGAACAAAGGTCCACAATGCCCGTACTACCCTTCTATACAAGGGTAATAATGTTATTTTATATTTTATTTCGCTATCATATATAAATAAGATACTTTTATATATTAGAGAATTTGGTCGTTTAGGTTTCTTTGGACCTCAAGGCCTTCAGGTCTTCAGACTCTTTTTCCCACTCTTGTAGCTGAGATATCCGATGATATAAAATGAATCACAAAGCTCAGAAACACCCTTCTTCCATCCCTACGGAACAAGTCTTGTTCGCTCTCCCTCTCTTTCTCTCTCCTAACCCAAACATTCTATACCTTAGACATGATCTAAGTAACAAATTTGAATTCAACAGATAGAAAGCAAGAAAATACATTAGGCGTCAATGCTTTAAAAGATGCACACAAACATTTCCTAACAAAACAAACATCATGCATGAAAAAGTGAAAGGCTGGGCCGAATTTTATAAATTGATAAATAAGTAGTCTGAAACAACGTGGATATAATTCCTGAAAGATGCATTCACTTCGAATTATTCAGTTTGTAAATAAACCTTTTTCATCTCATGATAACAGTGCGAAGAACGAGAAATGATTAAGCCTAATCAAAATCAAAATCTGATATAATCATAACAAAGCCACATCAATATTCAAATTACAAGGAATGGAATCCAATTCTATCAGACAATTGGTAGGTTGGTAGGACCTGCCAACCGGGTAAATACAGGAGTTGCAATTACAACAGTGAAAATCAACCTAGTTTAATGATCTAAGCCATATCGCTAGTCCTCCAAATATCTATATATAAAGCCTTCAACATTGCGGGATTCATCATCTTGTTTGTACTACCAAGGTCTTAAGAATGGTGATCAGAATCAGAAGCAGAATCTGAATATATGTCAACAGGTCTCCGCCTGTTCAAATTTGCTTCAAGTGGTGGAAGGTCCTCGTCACTATCAGAATTTAGAACCAACTCTGGCTGAAGTTGGAAAGTCTGTGATTCCACTGGTCTTGCGTTTTTGAAGTTTGCAGGCCTGCACGTAAACCCAAAAGTGTTAAGATTTACATGCATATCACTCAATTATTATACATCTACATATCTAACACCTAAACTTCAATTTTTACATATATGTCATCTTAACTACATATGAAACGGTGTATCTTACCTTTAAAAGTTAAAATAGTGGCACTTTTGATGTGATATGAAAGATTTGGGCGGTATAAATGTAAAAAAAGCAAAGTTTAGGTTTAGATATGTAAATATATAAGACTTGGGTGGCATGTATGTAAATGCCCATACAAAAAATGAAAACATTTCATAAGAAGTATTGATTGAAAGCTACATTGATCAACTGACTAAGTTTTAAGTTCGTATGGTTTTAGAAAGTTTGACAATTCTTTTACATGTGAAAGTTATGTGAGAACACTTCTAATACCTAATTAATGCAAAAGCAAACATAGAATATTTGAAAAGAGACTCCTTCGCCAGTTATTTCGTAATATAAATGTCTAATTTGGGAGAAAATATTACGTCAGGTACCGGACGTGAATTGCACCATGCCGTGCATTCAACGGTATAGTGTGATCCATGCTAAAGTTCATCGTCCATGTGTCATATTTTCTCCTAATTTAGTAGCTCAATGTTCAATGCACAGAAACATCTAAACAAGTAAATCTAATTTTTTCCCCAACCAGAATAGTTTGCGGGCAATATAAGAGGAATACTAGATATTATTAAGTTATGCTATATCCTGGATTGAGAACTTCAACTCATATACGAACAAAAGGAAATTAACTCTCAAAACTAGCGTAACAGAAACTAACCAGTCAGGTGATTTTTCAAGAGAACGAACTTGTGCATGAAAGAGAACTTGAGAAACAATACATGCAATTTTGTCTCCAGATTCCAGGGCCTTTTCCCTTCCACCTTCATCCACAATCACAAAATTTCCTGTGTAGCAGCTAAAATCAGATATCATTTTTAGAAATATTACACCACTGACCTCGAACAAATGTCCAGCATACTATCGATTAAAAAAAAATTAAAAAAAAAAAAAAAAAACTGATATCAAGACTTATTTTACAGAAATTTAGGCGAGCACATTTTATTGCAATAACATCAAACACTCAAGGCAAATACAAAGATAAACACCTACAATTCAAGAGGTAGGCGATCTCTTCCAATTCCTATAATTTGAGAGGCAGGAAATTGCCTTAAGCTAGGCACCGCCGGACCAAAACAATACTCCCCTCTCAAAAAACACGTGATCTTCAAGGAAGGAAAAAATAAAGGTGTTCCTCCTCCACCACAACATTCTTTCTTTTCTCATCCTCTGTCTCCTCGTCACAAACTATGAGAACATGTAATATTTGATATTTGCTACGTTGTATTGGGATAAACTTATCTATCACACAAAAAATATAATCCATTTGCTCGCTTCTTCTGAATTTCTATCTCTGCAAGGCGCTTGAAGTTGACCCCTGTACGTGCTCCCATATTCTTCTCCATCATTGCCTCCTTGAAATGACATCGCATGGGTCCTCAATGTCATGATCACTGAAGTACTTTTTTGAAATTCTATCATGGCCCTGCTTCTACTGGCATTCTCCACCTGGTTCTTGTCATCCAACATCTGGGTTAGCTCCATCATTACTTTTGAATCGTCTTCCGCTCAGAAGAATTTCGTAACAAAAGGCAATGGCGCAATTAGATGCAGTCCTCCGTCGGGATCCTACCCATTGTGGTTCCTATTCCCAGAACAAAATTCTTTGAAGCAACCTTCTCCAGCTCTGAATCACACGTTGTTTTGATCTGTCTGTTGGGCCGAGATCCAATTCCCTCAAGATTTTGCCGCTCAAATATGTACTTGATTCCTTCATTTGATACTGCAAATCCAAATCTGCCTACAACAGTGACGCTGCTTTGATGTTGCGCAGATCTTTCTAGTTAATACTGCTTGCATTCGTTCCCGACACCGTCCCTCAATCTCACAGCGGGCGAAGGCGGTTTTGCGTAACTTTTCATGATCTTATTAATCCTTTCTTCCAAGGCTGTGAACCCCAACTCCAACAACCCCTCCATGGACAGAGAAACGCTCATATATTTTTGATCTGATGTGTCTCATCACTTTTCCAAAGTTTTTCCTCCAAAGCTTCCACTTTCTTAGCCACCATTATTCCCCGAAAAAATTTCAATCACAAAAGAAAAAAATAATGTAAGCTGAAATCCCGCAGTTGGCCTCCAAACTAGTTTGAATCACGACTGCATCAATATACTAAGTGACCCTACGGCCCCAATCCTGTCATTTGCTTCTAGATAATGGAGTGATTTTTTGCTCCGAACGTTGTGTTCCCTTTGATACTAGCGAGTCTGGTTGTCGTGATCCCTTCACACTAGCTCAAATCGTGACTTTGCCGAGATGACGGAGCGGGAGGAGGAAGAAGGAAGTTCGGTTCTCTGTGAGTTGTGATTCGAATGAAGTTTTTTGGTTATTTGTAAGTCGTGATTTTGTCGTTAACTTCTTCGTGAAGAACAGAGGAAATTTTGGGTCTCTGTAAGTCACAATCCCGTTGTTGCCTTCACCACGAAGAAGTTCTTCCATTTCGGGTATCTTTTAGTTGTAATACTGTCGTAGCCTTCTCCGCAAGCTCACGATCGCGCGTACTATACCATGCCGAGATGTCGCCGACTGCTTCTCCTGTTGATTCCCAAAAATCTTTCTCTTATACCAATTTGATAGGAACCAAATTTTTTCTTCAAACAAAAATTAGGGCAAATAATATTTTATTACAAAAACACCAAACACTCAAGACGAAAATGAAGATAAGCACCCCTAGAATTCAAGAGATAGGCGATCTCTCACAATTTCTATAGTTCGAGAGGGAGGAAATCTCTCTCAAGCCCTAACCATTAGACTAAAAGCTCATTCTCATGCATAACCATAACCTTAAACATATTAGTCATATTTATACTAAACAAAATAAATAATATAAGACTAAATCACCCTTGGCCTAATAAACTACAAAATTACCCTTAGGCTAATCATCAACATAGCAATACTCCCCTACCAAAAAGATATATTGTCCTCAAAGTGGAAAAAACTGTTGCTTGATCAACTCATGTGGCTCCCGCTCATAAGCTGACTTGAGTCTGGTTCTCGCTCTCAGCATTGACACATTCTTCATGTCCTTCAACTTCTCAAACGTCTGGGTTGTCACTTTCCCCTCTAAAAGTTATCCTTCTTTAATTTCTTCGTCCACTGCCACACAATCATATAACCCTTCACAAACTTCTAGTAGTATCCTGTAAGTTTCATAAAACTTTCTCAACCCCTTCCAAGCCTTAGGTAGTGGCCTCTCCAACCTATTTGTCACCTTCGATGGATCCGCTGACACCAGAGCCTTGCACAAACTAGAGTCTCCGTGAAGCACCACAGTCTTATCTCACTCCTGAAACTTCATTGTCAAAAGTTTCCAATTCATCTTACTCTCTCCTACGAATTGCAACTATTTCATAGTCAATGTCACATCAGTGCTCCCAAAATCTAAGAGAAGAAAATCTTCCATTACTTGAATGTATGGCAACATTAAAATCACTCATTGATAGACTACCCTGTTCTTCTCCATCTGTCTCGTCCTCAACATGACTCCAATACTTCTTGTGTTCATCATCTTAAGCCTCAATTGTTTCACTATTTGTGTTCAACATGAGTGGCCTCCACTATTATTCAACACACCTACGTCTTACTTTCAAATATGTCTCTAGAGTTTCATAGTGTGGTAGGGAGAACCAAAACTTCTTCCTTCTCCCGCTCCCTCCTCTCGACAGAGTCTCAATTTGAGCCAGTGTGAAGTGATCGCGGGGTCTAGACTCACTGGTATCAAAGGAATCAAAATGTCCAGAGCGAACATTTGCTAGATCCCGCTACAAGAGGCGAAGGGTTTGAGTGGGACTTCGTAATCATCTTTATCATTTATTCTAGAGTCGTGAACCTCCCCTCCAACCTCCCCTTCATGGTTAAGAAAGGCTACTCTAATCCAGATTTGATTTGGCTGACCTCTTTCATTATTTTTTCCTCCAAAGCATCCACCTTTTAGTTGTCATTACTTCTGGACGATTTTGAAACTCCTTTATGTTGAAATCACGAAATTAGAAATTTTTGAAAGTGGGTTGGGAGTGCACGGAAGTCTAGACGTCGCGATCCCGAAATTCCTATACGTGGTTCAGTGGAACTATTGGAAGCTACGCGGAACTCCAAAACCCACAATTTAAATTTATGCATGTTGCAAATCCCTATCACGAGTTTCGATCACAAGCGACGCAAAACTCCTTTATACTGAAATCTCGATCATCGTTTCGATCAAAAGCAGTGTGGAACTACTGCACATTGAGATCCTTCAACTTTCATGTGGTTTGTACCCTACAATCCTGTTGTTGGCCTCCCCGTAACTGTGGCATCGAAGTTCGGTCCCGCAGGAGTGTTGACAATTACATCAAGGCCTTCTCGGCTACCTCTAGTTGTGTTGTCTCGTGAGAATTGGCAGCAACGATCACGTCTATTCGTGGCCCTGGATATTGCAATCCCTTTGTTCCCTCCCAACTAGCTCCATTTGTGACTGTATCGCGGTATCCGCTCACGTCCCGACCATTTGCTTCCTCCAATCGCGATTTTTTCATGTGGTTCAATCACTAACGTCAACACCTATAAGGTGTGATCCCCTCGCCACACCCAACTAGCACTCATTGCAATTGTATCAAAAAATTCAATGACTATATGTCGCAACCCTGCCGGTATTCCAAGAGATTGTATGTTATGATTCCTTTGTTAACCTCCCAGCTTACTCGGATTGCAACTGTTTTGCTGGGCTATGTCACGAAGGCGATGCATTGGAGACAATGAAGAAGGATGGATGCACTAATACCATTGATGAGTTTCAAGACAAAATTTTTCACAAAAATTAGGGTAAACACATATTTTATTGCAATAACATCAAACACTCAAGAAGAATACAAAGATAGGCACCTATAATTCGAGAGATAGCCGATCTCTCCCAATTCCTACAATTAAAAAGGTAGGAAATCTCTCCCAAATTCTAACTAGAAGATACAAGACTCGGTCTCATACATACCCTAACCCTGAGCCATTAGGGTCTATTTATAGTAAAAAATAATAAACAATAAAAGACTCATTTGCACTTAAGCACTCAAAAAACAAAATTTTCCTTAGACTAGGCACCGACGTAACAAAAACTTAGGGGCCGTTTGAGATCACTTATGATTTTTGTTTTTTATTTTATTTTATTTTTTTTATGTTTTGATTTAAAACAAAAAATGTTTAAAATGATATAACATGTTTAGTTGTTGTTAAAATTACTCAAAACAACTTTTAGATGTTTTAAGTCTAATTTGTTATTAAAAACAAAATAAAAACGTACAAAAAATACACTAAACAATGTTTTTAAATAAAAACATAAACAAAAATAAAAGTGATCCCAAACAAGCTTTTAAAAGAAAATCATTTCGCTTGTTAAGCACAGAAATATCCCTTGTTATTCAAATTTCTCTTTCAGAGAATAAGGCACCCTCAGAAGGTTCATAAATCACCAAAAAAAAAATAGTGATTGACTAATACCAAAATCTAGTTTATATTAAAGAGGAAGGTATATAATGAAGCAGTTTAATAAATCGTGACATAAAAGATAATGGTATAACTAATATATAACATTGCTGATGATGGCATTGATGATATAGGCAGCAGTGCAGAAAGTTCTGATCCGATTCAAAAAATAGAGCACAATACCGACCTGTTTTAATCCAGAAGCTTCTTTGAAATTTAGCTGGAAATAAAGCCAGAGATTTTACACCTTCAGCATCCATAACCTACACAACTAGAATAAATTAGAACAATATGCTTCTTAAATCACAACACAAAGGTAGATTTGCAATATACAAAAATCAACAAGAAGAGTGATCCAAAATAGTAACCACAAAAGAAAAACAGCATTGGTCAAATATAAATTCATGGTAAATCACATTGAAGCATTGAGGTTAGGGTAGTTTCCCAAGACAAAACCTAAATGTCTTTCACCTAGGTCCAGCACATTACCAAAACCTCTCTAGAGGAAGCTAGCGATCACAACAACTTTTCCTTTCTACAGCAATCCACTGAAGATATGGTGGTTGGTAGAGTAATTACCAACAATATTGACAAAAACATGCTGTCTCAATATGATATTGTTGCCTATCAGTCAGGGCATTAGTCATTACAATAGGCACTTGCTAGGGTAGAGCGGAAGATAAAAAAATCAATAATTATATTAATTCTAAATTTAATTTTATTAAATATTTAGCTTTTAGGTATAAAATTATAATCATAACATTAAGTTATGCGAGAGAAAATAGTCAGCTTTTAGTTCAATTTTGTTCCAAACTTGAAGATTTAAAGACATGGTTTAAATAAATAAATAAATAAAATAAGATGCTCAAGTGCATAGGGTATATGAATGATAGTCTAATCTTTACTACATTTTCATGATCATCAATGTTCTCTACTCTATCATTCATCCATTCCTTCTATTTGATTAGGCTAGCCTTCTTTATCTTTAAGATTTACTACTGTAGAAGTTAAGTTCCTGCATCTACATTTGATCAACTCATTTTCAAGGCCCATTTCTGTTTCTTCAACTCATACTACTCTTTTTATATCATCTCATGTCAAATTATCATCACATAAATTTATCCATGTTTTTTAATTCAATTATTAAAATTCATCTCTAGAATCAACGTAAGCTGCTCAGATCATTACTTAGTGCCTCAAGATAAGTCACTCGTCTAGACATGCCTTGGACACAATACCATCATGAGAGAAATATGAGGAATTATGTACTCATTTGAAGTGCTCAAGCATACTTGCCTTTAGCAACAGTAAATACCAGCCACTAGCCTGGTATATTAGACTAAAAAAAATATAGGCAGGCCTAAGATGATTAATTAGCCCAAATTAAACAACAAGGTTAAAAAATTCTAGAACCTGAAAAAATTTGAGCAAAGATACAAGTAAAATTTTAAAATGTTACTACAACTTGAGTGAATATTTTAAAACAACAAGGCCTGTGTGAGGCAATTCCCAATGTTAAGGATCATGATGGAAATTTGAAAGTCTTTAGTCATCAGAAGCACATAAATTGAACTTCCAATTATATTGTACAGCAAGCACGCAGTAGATATTGGCATGTCATGTCTTTCCGGGATGACCGCAGTAAGAGGGAAGGGTATGGGTGCAGATTCTGAAAGATGGCGGCAAGTCAAATGGTAAGGAGCGGCTGGAAAAGCTTGGAGATTAGCAGGCTTACTGCTTTCCGGTGGACGTCAGCAAGGGAAAGGGTGTGCGGCAAGGCAGCGAGCATGAATGAAGGAAAATAGGTGGTTGGGCAACTGGACTGCAGGAAAGACAGCCAAGAACAGCTATTTGGCGGCTGCAGTGGGAAGGAAGAATGGTGGCAATGGAGGGAAGCTTGTGGAGAACGGGTAAGTCGAAGACATGAAAAACAGGATGCTTTATAAACACACAAAAATGCATTATAAAAATATATGCACCCTGGGTGTGTCTATATATATATATATATTATTATTATTATTATTATTTCTTAAAAAATGAATGACTGGAGGCTATTATACGAGCCCCGGTCATCCCTCATGCGTCTAAGAATTCGAGTACCACACCCTGCACTCGGAGGGAATCGAACCTCATACCAGAGGGGACTGACAACTGACATGCAGATGCCCGACCAACTGATCTGAGTACGTGGCGTATATATAAATACACACACACACACTTAAGGTAAATGGGAGTGGGTCCCACTCTAAATAGGAGGAAACTCCATGCTTTGAAGGATCGGTCTGTCCCTCATTGGATCGTACCGGCCTGGATCAAACCGAAACATCACAACTTTTGTCGAATCCACGAATTTGTCACGTCTGAGGCAGAAGGCGCCCTGCGTCAAGGAGTGTTGTGTGTATGTTGGTAGAGCTTGAAACAGTCATCGGTAACTAAGATTAGACGGATGGCGAGTAATAGAGATTAGGTCATGCGGCTTTCTTCTTTTGGAGAGAGAGAGAGAGAGAGGAAAGAGTTGTATGGGAGGTCTTTGGCATGAAAAGTGAGAGAATGATGGGTTGAATAATAAGTTAAAATAACTTTATAATTTTCTTTATTTACTTCCTATCCTTTGATTGGGTGAAAAAGAGTGGAGGTGTGCGAATAACAATGGATTGGGCAGTGGACCTGAGCAGGAAGTAATTGGGATGTTTTATTCTTTTTTATTATCTTTTTTTAAACATCTCGTTTTACGTGTTACTAACTTGTATACATAAGGCCGATAATATGGATGTCCTCCTTATGCTAACTCAACGTTCCATACACGCTTGTATTGTCCGCTTTGTGACCAGAGGTCGTTTGAGTAACTTTCGTGATGATCGAGACAATTTGGGTCCAAATTGCACATCACACTGACGGTCCGCTGATTTCACCTTGCATCTTTTGATTGAAGAAGACTCTTTAGGCAACTTTTGGCATTATGGAGGTTCTCATGTGATCTGTTTTGCGATCAGACATCATTTCAACAACTTCGACTAAAGTCAAAGTGATTTAGGTGATTGGGTCTAAATCACATGCATCGCGCAAATAATCTATAGTTTGTGTTTTCTTTAGATCATGAAGACCCCTCTTTAGGTAAATTTGATGCTTTGAATGCAACAGCGAAGTCCATTTTATAAATGGGTATTGTTTGGTTCAAGTATGGAAGACATCGAGGCATTTCACGCTTAATCTTGTGATTCACATTAATCGTCCGCTACTCTCATCACATCTGATTGACTCGTGTTGTGCAGTAGATGTGACGGTCAACAATAGGATCGAGAATTATGATAAAAAAACAATTTTTTTATTCACAAAAGTAAATAATGTTGCAATAGTGAACAAATAAGTGAAGGGATGACTAAAGCACCAGGTTACCTTCAATGAAGCTACTGATTCACGAGAAGTACTTTCACCTAAAAATAATTATAAATAACTTTGCAAAAATTTAAATGAAATTAAGGGGTTGTTTGGTAAAAAAGGGGCATCAATAGAAGGAATACATCCATTTTGAAAAATTGGGTGTTTGGTTTGAGAAAAACGGAATGCATAGTAAACACTAAAGTAATTAGGATTCATCATATAATTCATTTTCAATGTATTTGAGATTCACCCAATTTTGAGTAAATTACATATAAACTACAACGAGAAGCATTGTTACTCGCCCGCCACATCCATCGGTTGTCGCCTGTCGCCGCCACCACATATGGTCGTTGTCATCATTGCCAACACGCCTCCGCCGCCACCCACCCCTATGTTTTAAATTGATTTTATTTTTCTTCAAACCAAACAAAAAAAATTAAACGCATGCATTTGTTAAATAACCTTAAAATATTTTAAATACACTACGTTTCAATTACACTAAATTACTTTTACATTGCATTCACTTTTCAACAAAACAAACAAATCCTAAGAAAGCTTGATCACACAAATATATAAAGTTCTAGATTTGAATGTACATCTAAAATATATAAGAGTTAATAGAAATGTTTTTTTTTTTATGATAGGATGATGCAACTTAAAATTTTTGGAGCTGTTAAATTCAAACGAAGTTAAAAAAGACAATCACAAATATGAATTTGAAACAACTCTACTTTTCTTGATTGCATTGACAAAATTGTACTTGAAATGTGAAGATAGTTTAAAGTAGAACATAAATAGCAACAAAATTTAGTGGGTGGGTGAAGAATTATTTATAAAAATAATTAAAAGTGAGATACCATGGCGCATGTTATTTACTGATGAAAATATTGATGGATGAAAATTCTTAAAAGTAAAATGTTTATTAACATGTTATAGTAGTGGAAAGAATTTAGAGAGGATAAGAGGCTCAAATCAATAAAAAAGATTGAATCTAGGATATGCAATTCTAGTCCTTTTGTATCATTTAATAATGTTGGAAGATAAAGTGATATCTACGTGTGATAACTAGTTTTGATCTATTATTTGATGGAATGCGAATAATATTGACATGAATTCTAAATTAAATCTAGCTACCACAAGAGCACTTCGTAGGAAAAAAAAACACACTATCAAATAAAAGTAAAACTTTTTAATGATGTAAATAGACTTGTTACTATCTAAATCATGGCCTTGAATAATGAAAAAGTCATTAGCAACTAAGTTGATTGTGGAGACATTAAGAAAATACGTTATTTCCTTCTATCATCGTAGTTCATTTTTTAGTTTTCACTATCATGGTTTCAAAAACAAACTAGTACAGCCTCCCAAAAACAAAGTACTTAGACTGGAAACTTATGTGCCAATAAATAAAATGAACAAGAAACAGAAGTTTAACAAAAATAAAAGGACATGCCTCAATTACATTGGATCCCCGAAGTGACACAACCTGCATGATGCTTTGGCCTTCTTGAAGAGAAATGCCATCTTCTACAGAAGCCTTTCTGAGGTTCTTTCTGCCAGATTTCATTAGAATAATTTTTTTTTTTACTAAAACTCAGATTTTGACAACAATAGTTTGTTGCCCTCAAATAAGGAGCGGAATAAGTTATCGATTATCCAGAAGCCGCAGCAAGAACACCTGCAGAGAAAGCAGATACTGATAAAAATAAGCCTGAAATGACTGCTCCTTTTTAAACACATTCAAACACATAGATCCTCCCACAAACAAAAGACAACCTTCTTCAGTCTGCTTTTTCTTTCTCTCTTTTTTTCAGTGGTGCATCAGAAATGTTTTAAATACAAATGGCAATTCCTTAAAGCAGGTTCATACAGCTTATTCTAACTAAATAATATATTTAACAGAAAAAGCCCAGATTTCAGATTTTGTATTGGTGACTGAAGACAGAGAAGATGATTTAAAAACTAGCTGATAAGCTTTAAATCCTAGAATAGGATTGCTTGAGAAGAAAGACACGATTTTTAGGAGTCTCATATGAAAAATGAGAATAAGAAAGACGCTTGTGCAATTGCAAATTATTTTCCAAACTTAAGTATGGTCTACAGAATTTCAAAGCCGGTAGAAAGAACAACTAATGCCGAGGAGAACTCCGTGATTCTTCAACCTTCTCTCTAATTTGTCATAATCAATGTTATCAAATACTATGATAGATGCATCCTAAAATAAACCTCTTTGATTTTGTCTAGCATGATGCTTACTCAATATTCCGAATGAAAAAAATCTTGTTGCTATGACATAGTTAACCAAACTTTATTTTTTTAGATTAATCTATAATATACCTCATTATGTTGACCATTATTCACTTTCAAAATATTTTTTTGTTAACTCTAATGTAATAATTTCTCAAAATAGCATGTCCATCATTCCTTGACATCTTCATCTTTAAATAAGATCATATTATCTTTACTTCTAATGAAACAAACTTAATCAAATTTTCTGCATTTTTAGTCACATTTGTCCTAGCTATTTCATATCTCATTTTTTGTTTATGTACTAATATTATATTATATAAATCAACAAAATTGTGGCTAGGAAATTATTAGAGATAATTAATGTAAGACACAGGCATTAATTAGAGATTAAGTTGCTCGAAGTCAAATGGAATCCATGTCTTGCATTTCATAGAACATGAGTTTGATACAGAACAATTTAAGGTCAAGGATTTCTAAAGCAAGCCAAATATACAACATAGATTTAGGGTTAAAATAATTAATTCAAACGAAAGAAGACATTGACATTAAAACTTATATTTATTACGTTCAATACAACAACAACAACAACAAAATCAACAAGCCTTTATCCCCGGATCATTTTTCTCCATTGCATCCTATTGAGTGTCATATTTTCATTTAATTCTAATAAATAAAGATCAATATGCCCAAGTTTTTCTAGGTTTACCTCTGCACTTCTTAACATAAATCGAATCTAAAACATCTACTCTTCTAACCAGATCATCAGATGTTCGACGTTTAATGTGACCAAATCATCTAAGACGACTCTCTCTAATTTTGTCTGTCACTTGAGCTACACTAACCCTTTCACGGATATATTCAGCTCGCATTTTGTCTCTGAGTAAAGCCACTCATCCACCCAAGAATTCTCATCTCGGCAACACTTAACTTAGTTTTATGCTTCTCTTTTAAAGACCAACATTCAGCGCCATAGAGCATTGCAGGTTTCACCATCATCTCATAAAATTTTCCTTTCAGTCTAAGCAGTACTTTTCTATCATACAATAGGCTCGAAGCATTCCTCCACTTCAACAAACCAACTTGAATTCTACTAATAGCATCCCAATTTATAGCGCTATCACTTTGAATAATAGACCCGAGATATCTAAAGCGTTCACACCTATTAATAATATGATCACTCATAGTTACAATTCTGTCATTAGAGCTACTACTATTAAAATTACATTTCATGTATTCAGTTTTAGTTCTACTCAAACGAAGGCCTTTAGACTTCAATGTAGACCTCCATAATTCAATTTTTCCTTGAGCTTTTTCTCTAGTCTTATTCACAAGAAGGGCATCATCAGCGAAAAGCATTCACCAAGGTACATCCTCTTGTAAATGTTTAGTAAGAGCATCCATAACTAACTGAAATAGGAAAATATTTGGTCAAACCTCTTGTTCAAACACAAGTAATAGCTCTAGTATAAATATCTTTAATAACTTGAATATAAGTCATATCAACACCTTTCTTCTCTAAAACTCGCTAAAGGATATATCTTGGAACACTATCGTAAGCTTTTTATAAATCAATAAAAATCATATTTAGATCCTCCTTATTCTCTCTATACTTCTTCATTAAACGTTTCAATAAAAGTATAGCTTCCATAATTGACCTGTCCGACATAAATCCAAACTGAATATGAGAAATCTTTGTAATACGTCTTAACCTATGTTCAATTAACCTCTCCCATAATTTTGAAGTATGACACATCAACTTAATTCCTCTATAATTTGTAAACTCTTGTACATTCGCTTTATTCTTAAAAATGGGACCAAAATAAACTTCTTTTACTCCTCAGGCATCTTTCTGGTTTTAAAAATAATATAAAAGAGTTTAGTGAGCCAAGAAAATCTCAAATCTCCTAAATATTTCCACACTTCAATTGAGATATCATCAAGTCCTACAGACTTTCCACATCAAGTTTTCTTTATAGTATCCTCAACTTCTTTTTTACTAATGGGGCAAAAAAAATGAAACATTTTATTACTATTAACGACATTAAAATCACTAAGAACGATCATATTTTCATAAACTTCATTAAAAAGTTTATCAAAATAACTCACCCACCTATGTTGAATATCTTCCTCTAAAAAAATATTTTTTAAGTTTCATCTTTAATACACTTGAGCTAAATTTTTTTTTCTTTTTGCTTAGCTAATTTATACATTTATTTTTCATAATCTTTAATATCTAATCTATTATAAAAATTAATAAAAACTGAATTTTTAACGTCACAGATTGTTCTCTTAAACTCGCTACAGGTCATTTTATATTTTTCTCAAGCTTTTACATTTTAACTAATTTTTCTAACATAATTTCATTTATTTTATCTTTTCTTGCACATTATTATTCCACGACCAATTATTTTAATTTATACCAAATACAGCTTTTGTGACTTATTTAATAATTTTTTTTTTTATTTTATCCCACATAGATTTTGTTTCTTCATGAACAACCCAAATCTGAAATCTTGAAGTTTACTCATAAAAATAATTTTATTTGTCTTTTAGATGCCCCCGAATAATTCTATGACAAAGATTTCTAGTATTATTTATTTTACAACTCATCATTTTAAAACATAAAACTAGTAATCAATGTTAATTACTTAAATCATCACTTGGAATAAACTTGCAATCTTTAAATTCTTGATGATTTCTTCTCTCATAAGAAAATAATCAATTTGTGTTTTATTAGATTTATTCTTACTAGTAATAATATGTTCATCTCTTTTCTTGAATAAAATATTTATAATAATAAAATCATATGCTACAACATAATCTGAATGTATCTATCTTCTTCATTAATCACCTCAAAACAATAGCCACATTTTCTACCACTCTACGGACATATCCATTTAAAACTCCTCCAACGAAAATTCTTTCTTCAAGATGTATCATTTGTATTAAGTCTTCTAGGTCATTCCAGAATTTTTTTTTTAAAACCTATATCTGAACCTATTTGAGAGCATAAGCACTTATAATATTAAAATTCTTAGTATCAACAATAATCTTAAGGGTTATAATTCTATCTCCAATTATATTAATTTTTACAACATTATCTTTCAAATTGTTATCTATGATTACACCTATATCATTTCTAGTACGACTTGCACCTATATTTTTGAAATATTTGTTACTCAAGCATCTAGAAATGGAAATATGAGCATGTTCTAGGAGTTAGACTTGATTACTTGTTTAAAGTAGTGAAGCTATGGCATGTTTCTATTTATTGTGGCATGTTTTTATTGGAAGCAATTAGGAGGGTTGAAACATGGCTTTGAAACAATGTTAGCTCCTCTTGCAAGCATGTTAGGATATGTATCATGAAGCTTTTCATTTATTCTTATCTAGCATGAGACATTGGAGAGTTTATTTGGTCTTTCACACATGCGGAAGGCTCGGTTTTAGCATCTTATAATTCTTTTTGGCTTAAGAATGCATGCTATGAAGAAATTTATCTTGATTTGGAAAAGTTCTACAGCTGTTCTTATTCGAAACACGTGGTGGCCCTATGTTTTGATGTTTTGAGGGCATGAGGATGTTTTCTAGCATTTGTTGTGGCCTGGTTTTGAGCCTTAGTTGCGGTTTGGTTTGGCTCTTGTTGGTACTTAGTTTGCACTATTGAAGCATGGGATATTGATTTCATCGAGGCCTTTGGCTTTGGTTTTAGTTGAGGTTTTGTCCTAATGATTTGAGTTCCATATATTAGCCTCGGAAGCTTGTCCTTTGGCTTTGTTTGGGGGCTCGGTTTGTTGGTTTAGCTCCTACCCGAGAGCCTATGTTTGTGCTTTATACTTGTCCCTACCCGAGAGGTGGCTTGGGGGCTTGATTTGGTTTGTTCTAGGCCCTCAACCGAGAACTTGTCTTGGTGTGTTGTGTTGTCTTTATTTGAGAGTTGTCGGATGGTTTCCTACTCCTACTCGTGAGACATATTGAGAGTTGTTTAATTTGATTTTGTCCTTCTTGTTGGGCTTGAATTACTTGGATGATTGTTCTTGGATCAAATTTGTCATCCCAAAATTATGATTATATTTTGTACTCTCTTATGTATATCAAAGATCCTCGTGCAATTGATTCGGGTTGCCTTGGCCGCAAGCCTTTCTTGTGCCTTGGGTTGCCTTGGCTGCGAGTCTTTCTTGTGCCCTACCTTCTTAGGTCTTTTCGTTACGAGTTTTGAGGGTCGATTCATCCTCTGTCTTTTCGATGTTTTAGGTGGATCGGCGCCTCCTCTCTCTCACCCCACTTTTGTTCTTTTTTTCTTGTTTATTGGTTCGGTTTTTTATGCTTATGTCTGATACATAAGTGTCTATGTATAGTCTTTTGTTATACGTGAAACCATCAAGCAAGGTCGCAAGTAGATCGGTTTTGTTATGGGGCTTAATGCAGTGATGACAATGGCACACCGGTGGTAGAGCGAAATGATATTCCATCTTATGACATCGGGACGCCCCCACGGACCCGGTGAACCGTAGGATATAATATCATTCACCGACATAAGACTAGCGGGAATTGACCTGTATCTTCTTAGGTTGTTAGTAGTCTTGCGTCTGACAGTGTGATCGACTCGTGGACAACTACACTCTTTCAAAACTAATAAAAACAAATTTGATAATAACGGATACACCTTTTTCAAACAAAAATATATTTTTTTGCTAAAAACAAAATTGATACAACCCACTTTTGTATGGTTAAAACTTATGTGCATGCTAAAAATATAAATTTTAAATACATTTAAAAAAAAATAGTTGTCCACCTGTTGATTACCTGTTTGGGCCAAGGAGTACCCTTCCAAGTTAGTTCAGTAGGACACCTTCTAGTCGAGTGGCGGGCTTTATACATCTGGGTGACCGAGTAGCCTTCGACGACCCTCGAGTACAAATATATATCTGACCCTAACCCTACCCGAGTGCTTGTGGTCCCCTCTTTTCAGACTTTTTCATATGTTTTATCAAAATTTTTGGACAAAGCACTCATGGTCTTTTCTCCGAGATTTTCTCGAGATTTTGAGGATTTTATTTGAATTATTACTCGTCAATTTTCTCGAGCTTTTCGTCATTGATTATTCATTGATTTTTCCTGAATTTTCCATCGTGGGTCATTTATCGTTCTTTCTCGAGTTTTCCGGGTGACGTTTCTTTTCTTTTTTTGCTTTCGTTTATATGATGCATTTCAGCCTGTTCAATTTGTACTTGTTGCATCAACTACACCTAAAGAACAGAGGATCTCCCAGGTATACAGGTTTGCTTTGTGTTTACAGCATATTATTTTCTTGCAGTCATTTTCCTGTTGTACATTTTACCTTTTCTTTACACCGCATATTGTACTGTTCTTTTTCACTGCATAATTTACTATTGTCATGTGCTACACATTCTACTGTTGTTTCATATACTGTACAACTTCAACATGTCTCTCATAAAATATTTAAATGACTACAACCATAGGGTCGCTTGATTTGACATCATAACCTGACACCCTAGAAAACTTAAACTCGTCAAGACAAGGAGTTTGGAGCTAGCATTGTGGGCAACACGGTCATCTTCAACAACAGAACATGTCTACACCAGTTAAATTATTCCTTCCTTAGAAGTTAAAACAACAATCCACAGAATTTCGATGTTGTTTGCTTATGCAACATAAATCCCCAACTTATCTTTAGCCATTTGTACGGCTCTACTGTAAATTCTAAGCCCTAACTCGTCTTAGAATTTCGAGGTTGTCGTTCATTACGACCTAAATTCTCATATCTTCCAGGTTATTTATATGATCGTTTCACACGAATGTAAGCCTTATATAAATAAAATTAGCAGGATAAAACACTTGAATATTTTTTCCTCGAGATTGAAGCCAAACCATAGGGTAGACTGGGAAGACACCGAGGTTCTTCGGATCTATGACATCCCCTAGTTCTTCTTCCTTTGGATTCTATAATAAATGTTTCAAGTTTGAACAATTCCCCTTTGCACACTTCTTTGTCTGATTTCGTTGAAAAGTCTTATCCTTTTGACCTTTTTGAAGATAATATTTTATGATTTTTATCAAGAGTTTTCTTAGGTGACTCAACCAATTAAAAAGGAAATAAACAAAAGGGTTTGCCCTTATAGGAAGCTTTTCCGAACCCAGCTTAATAGAAACCATATTTAATTATTCATATTAAATAGTAGATCTTGTCGGTAAATAAAACGGTTTCGCAAACCAAACGAACGTCAAATATTTCTTAATTTATCTGATCGAGTCTAATCCTCAAGTCTTGTGCTTATCCTTCGGCATAGATGCATAATTTGAGGTATAGTGCTCTTTCATTTAAACTATGAAAAATATTGGGTCAATTTGATTTCATATTTTTCTAAACTTAAATCTATATGTAAATTAAAACGTCCTTCCGAAGCGGGCGACGGGATCTCGATTCCGATGACCAACAGCTTCTTACGAGCAACTCCCACAACCAAAATAGTGTCGAAAAGGTTCATAGCAGTGAATTACAAAAACTTTCCTCTTAGTTAGGCCAATTGATATTCATATTGATAGTTTAAATACCTCGCAATAAAATTACTAGTAAATGAATGTCATTACATAGTTTATAACATGTTAATGATATGATCTTATATAGAAGGATAAATGAAAACCATCTAACACATGTCAAGGTATTTTTCCCATTCTACGAGAATAATGTAGCTAAACATGCAAGCAAAGAAGTGAGAAAAAATTATATTTTGGAAAAGTTGGTTCAAATTCATCATAACGGTTTTCACTGCTCAATTTTTAGATTCTATGTTTCATAAGATCCCACTCATAATGCCTAGTCATTCATAGCATGTAATTTCATTTTGCAATCTAAAAATATTTGCAGTAACATCTGCACAATGTTTATGGTACGCCAACTATATCACAATAAAATATAGTGCTAATTAGTATAACTAGGACCACATTCTCTATTGAAATTCAGTATGAAGAAAAAATAGAGGATATGAGCCAAAATAAATTTGGAATGGAAGGCAAGAAAGTTGCAATCTGTGAAAATATAGGCACCATACAATTTGAGCGTTTAGAATAGAAAATTGAAAATTTACAATAGATATATAAAGCTTTATTACATCAACATGAATAAGATATTAGATTGAACAACAAAATAATAGCGACCATGTTCACGGCCAACAACTCATAAGAATTTATTGGCTTTAAATTTTTATTATCACAAGGGGAGTAGAGAATTTTACTTGAACAGCCAAGAACGAAAATACCAATTAGCAATGATTTGTAAGAACATAAACTAAGGTTTTGATCACACCAGATGTAGGAAAGCCACAAAAACAGACTAGTTGAAGCTTCGACAAAACAAAAAACTGCAAAGAAAGGGCCAATCATTGAACAAAACTGTACCACAACACAAGAAGGGGATACGTAGAAAAGATTGAAAAAGCCCAATAATTGAAATGAGTCACTGATACAAAATTCACTGACTTCTCAACAGATCTCAGGAAAACGTCCCAATTAATTGAATGGAGAATTGAAAGAGCATGACTCAACTAATAGAAATAAAAACCTTGAGAATAGAAACTCAATTGAATAACCATTGATTTTTTAGGTAAGCCCAATCATATAGAGGAAACCTTTTGTGAATTTTTTGGGCAAAAATAGGATAGAAGTAAAAGGATCAAACACAAATCGCACTTCCCATGATCAATAGCATCTTTAGTCATATATAAACATACTCCTACTAAATGTACAATAAAAGAATAACCAAAACAAACAATAATAAAATGCTAATTTTTAAGTAGGTCATCTTTTTGTACAAATTTAGCATTTTCCATGATTTGTGTCTTCCCATCTCTAGTCAAAGCAAATTAGATAAAACCAACACACTAACAAAGATGCTATACTAACCTAAAAAAACACAAATACTCATTATGGCCTTGAAACCTCGCCAACAACACTACTTAGAAGTTACTTTCCTTAGATGATGTTTGAATTTTTGTGATCATTTCCACAATGATACAAAAAAATTCATTCAATGGCCATTTACCGTTCTAGTCTAAAATTTGAATACATCGACAAAAAAATCATTTATAGAAATGCTATTTCCTTGCAGTTGTGAGCAATTTCTACCTATTCTCCAGCCCTGGATAGACTTCAGAACAATCAAGGAAATATAAAAGCATTGGAAATGTAAAGATGTATAAGCTGATTTTCAAGGTTTATACTTTACAATTTCATATGTGAATATCGACATTGAAAATAAAACGCAACAACAAATTTTATTATTATTGGATCGAGATTTGTGGGTGGATACACGCCACCTAGAAAAGAGTAATTTTGAGGGAAAGAACACTAACAAAAGAATGAAGATGAGGAAGGAAAGAAAGAAGGAAAAAGAGGAGGAAACTTTTTCTAGTTTTTTATTGATCTCTAAGAGAAAACCCTTACATCTGTTTAATGGTGCCCCTTTCCCTTTTTCGCAAACCATATTTATAATTGAGTTTTGCTTGGGACATGCTACATATAGCGCTATATTACAAAAATGAAAAATGCATAGCACATATTACGACTTAAAGTAGAGTGCATAACGATATAGTTGAGTCTGCAGCTATATGTCTTATCTGTCTATACAACCTTTGAGGTATATTGTTGTTAACTATTAGGTGAATTGCCAAAGTCGGTTTGGACTCGGGGATAACTTGCCATTTGTTCTATTTGAGGTGTCATTACTCGATTTGCCTAATGTCCTGGCTAGCCGATTTGATGGGTCTGTCTTATCGGCTGAACTGGCCGGCACAACTCACCCGACTAAGTTGTGTGGTCGAACTACGTGACGAAACCAGTCGACTGATTCTTGTCTTGAAGCTTGTCCAAGTTAGAGGGATTTACTTATACAATAATGATCTCTTACCATTCCATGAACATCTTGACAATCAAGAATTTTCTTAGAAACAGCCGAAGCACCAAAAAACAAAATACATTTTTTTTCTTTTTTTCAGAAGTAATTACTTGTGACAGGCTGATTTTGGGAAATCAAACACGCTCTAAACCAATGTACTTATGACTTTATTCCATCACAAAGCTATCAAAAACAAGTAAATGTCACCCAAATTCTTATAGATTACAAATATAATGTCTAATTCTTCAAATTAGCACTCCAATGGTCAAATTTAAAATGAGTGAAGATGCTTATCAATAACCTAGTATACACGATGATTAGGCATTTGGCTCATCACCCTGGAATAAAAATTAGTGATTCCATCAGGAAGAAACCTTGCTGATTCACATCATGACATGCTTAAAAGCTGAAAATAAAAGAGAATTCTTGAACCAGCAGTGTCAATTAAAAGAAATTAACGAGCTTGTTCCGTCAATTGGAAGAATAAGAGTGTGCACACAGGATTCATCCCAAACGAATTTTTCACAAACAGTGCAAGCGAGAGAAGAAGTCGCGTGCGGGAAGTGGATCCATGTACTATGGAGGGAGACAAATAACTTACTGGAGGCGGAGTGGCGACGGACGCTAGTAAGTGCAGAGGCGGTGATGCAAGCAGGAACAGTGCGTATGAGTGCTATGTGCCGGAAACTTCCCAAGTGGTCGTAATTGGAATTGTGAATTGAGCGGTTAATAGCAAGCTCTTCACGATCTCGACCTTTGGGATCAAGATTTTCTTTTAGGTTCGATGTTTGACATTGCAAGTTTACAATTGGGACATTTACATACATAACACCCAATTCTTATGTATTTACATATCTAACAACTAAACTTTATTTTTGACATTACCACTTAAAATCATTCATATCCTCATATCACATAGGAAAGACCACTATATTAACTTTTAAAAGTGAAATTCACCTTTTAATCTATATTGAGGTGGCATGCCGGCATGTATGTGAGAATTAAAGTTGAGTGGTTAGATATAAAAATACTTACGAAAGGAGTGGTATATATGTAAATCTTCCTTATGAATTTTCTTCTCAAATTAAGAAATGAATTTTTACCTTAATTCTCTCATAAAATTGAAAACTCTATATTTATTAATGATAGGATTTATTTAAGAATGTTTAAATCAGGATAATTAGCATTTTGGAAAAGCAAGAAAAATAAAAGGATTTTGTATATATATAAAATTAATCTATTTATGTATATTTAAAACATTTAGGATAGAGACTAAAAGTGCTAGAAAGGTAATATTAGCATTTATAGATGAAACTAAATGTTAGCAATGAGTATAAATTAGAGGAGAAATGTTTAAACTAATAACCATCAAATGTTTAAATGCAAATCAAGACTTATTAAATCTAACTTGATAAACGAAAATTTTAGGGTTATATTAGACGTCAAATTTTATAAGGATATTAACCAAAATGAGATAGTGGAGACATATAATATTAGAATTATTAAAAAATGTTATGCTTAATCTATTAGAGCCAATTATTTTTAAACAGCTCTTATTTACACATTTTATTATTATAGGTTTTAGTTAGAAAAAAATGAAGTTAAAGAATAAACTCATAAGACAGAAAAACATGTGAGTAATTATAATTCTTATTCATATTAATTTTAGTTCTAAATTCAAATGCATTACTTGATTTTATGATTTTAATTAGAATTATGTTTTAAACATAAATGGTGGCATCTCAAATGTCTTTCTGAACAAGGTGAGGTGGAATGGTTAAAGTCATCATTATATAGTTACATTAGTATCTCTGGCTAGAATTATTAAGGGGCGGCCATATCTTTCAACATGTACGAGCACAAAATAAAAAAAAAAATCAATAAAAAATAATCTTGTGTGTCAGAAGATTTGAGATGCTAGAGTAATAATTTAATATCTCACGCAGATAAATGAAAAGTAGCAAGAGAAAATACCATAATTTTTACCTTAAAAAATCATAAAAAGAGAAAAAAACTACAGCATGGACAAATTTATTACATTAATAAATTAATTTAGAAAAAATAATAACATATAATTTAAGACAAAAGTTTGTCTTTTGTTATCCTTAAAGAATTGAATGATAATTATAAACTTTTAAATATATTTTGTATTGATTGAAAATATTGCATAATAAATCTCTTATATACACATTTTTTTATTATAGGTACTAGTTAGAAGAAAATAAAGTTAAAGAATAAACTCATAAGACAAAAAATAAAGTGAATAATTATAATTCTTATTCATATTAATTTTAAATCTTTTAAATTCAAATGCATTACTTGATTTTATGATTTCAATTAGAATTAATTTTTAAATTTAAATGGAGGCTTCTCAAATGTCTTTTTGAACGAGGTGAGTAGAATCATTAAAGTCATCATTATATATTTACATTAATATCTCTAGCTAGTATTATTAAGGGCGACCATTTCTTTCAATATATATGAGCAAAAAATAATCTCGTGTCTCGAAAGCTTCACGATGGTAGAGTGATAATTCAATATCTTAACATTTAACAAAGATATAACACAGATAAATTAAAAATACAATGAGAAGACATCATAATATTTACCTAAAAAAATCCTAGAAAGCGAAAAATCACGCCAAGGGCGCAACCAACCTTTCTTTTCGTATGGGCAAATTGTTTACATTAATAAATTAATTTAAAAATACATATATTTCAAAACAAAAGCTTGTCATTTGTTATCATTAAAGAATTGAACAGAGATACAAATTTTTAAATTTATTTTGCATTGATTAATAATACTGCATAATAGATTCGTTGGGAATCAAATCAAATACTTATTTATTAATGTATGATATAAGACAATCAATGAATCGGTCATCGCCCATTTAACTACGTAATGGATGTTTGATAATTTTCATTGAAAAAAGCTCTCTCAACTGCAGCAGTATCAACTGCTAAAGTTAATGTCAATATAAAATTCTCTAAACTAGATGATACACAATATTTTTTAGCTGTAACAAATCATTTTGCAAGATCAGTTATGCCACATAAAAATGAGAAACAATCACTAAAATGCATGCCAATAATATAAATGAATAGTTGATAATGGAGATCTACAAGCTCAACTGTAGAAAAATCATTATGTTATAACTTTGCAAGACAAATTAGACTTCTCTTATTAAAATTTGAGAATATAAAATTAGATTTAGACAAAATATACAAAGAAGTAAATCAGTACTTGTTGCAGATAAACGGTTATTCAACTCTTGCATTTGTATGTCTATGGAACAGCTCGACACGATAATGATGCAAAATTTTAATTTTTTCAGCTCTCCGTATTGATCTTCATCGAGTCTTAAAAGGGAAGTTTATATTTGGAACAGCAAGTTCAAAAACATTACAAAAGTGAGACACTTCTAATAATAAATCTCATCCATTCTCTCACATCATATGCAATCATTATTTTGATACTTGCACAAATTTCATTGAATTATCAATATATTAATATTATTTTGTAAAGATTATTACAAATATTTATAACCTCTAAAATACCAATTATTAAATGCATCATGAAGACAAAGTCAAAACTTTATATTGCATTGCTTAAAACACCGACTTCAACTAAGTATTGATCATGCACCTCATACTCTTTTATAATCTCAACACTTCAAGTGCGTATGTATATATTTTCATGAGACTAATTAAAATATAAAATATGAGCTCTAACGGGTGTCTCTAGCTTGTTGCAAAGTACTTTCTTACTTCAAACTACAATCACTAATAAAATTCTCATCTCTAAGATGCAAAATAATTTTCTCAGATTGAATGATTTTAAAAACATCACTCCTCTTCCAAGAAGCTCCAACAGTATTTAAGACTCTTGAAGTGAACTCAAAAAGACTTTTAACTTGTTAATGATTTTTTGCTACAGCCACCAAACGATGATCATAGAATGATTGAGAATTCTCATTAAGAATGAGTGTTTTCGAATCATTGAACTCACCTCGCATATTGGATGTTCCATCATAAGGTTAACCACATATCCTATGTAAGCTGAATGAATGCTTCGCAATGATGGATTCAAGAACTATTTTGAGTGCAACTGAAGTTGTTGAAGAAATATGTTTAACACCAACAATTTTTTCAATAACTTGCCTCTTTTTATCGACATATCACACTATGACAATCATTTGTTCCTTTGCTGACACACTACAATACTCATTAACTACGATGGAGAAGTAAGAATCATATATATCTCTCATGATAGAAGTCAAGATCTCAACTGCATCAGTTTGATAAATTTCTTTTTGAACCATTGTTGAAACTAATTATAATATTGGGCTAACATTTTCAAATAAACTTTCTTGATTTCTTCATTATGAACCACAAGAAAATGAAATAGCTCTAAATAGTTTCCTTAATTGGTTGATTAAGATGATTCATCATGCCCACAAAACGAACAATCCTCGTCTTAGAAAAATCGAACACAATCAATAGTTGCATCAACATAATCATATATTCTTTTTATACATTTCATTCTTACTCATACACATGATAGAAACACTTTGTACTTAGGGCTTTATTAGATCATCACATTTTTATGGTCATATTATGAGCACAGTTATAATCTCTAACGTGAGCTAAAATTTTTTTTCTTTTTTGTTCTAATTTTTAAATCCTTCATTAACAAATGAATCCCTATCTCCTTGATTTGTACCAATCAGTTCTTGGGGCTTAAATAGATAACAATAGAGGCAATATGCTGCATCTTGTCGCACGCTATACTCTAACCAAGTTGGATAATCATCAAACCATTTTGAAATAAATCTCCGAATAATATTATCTCTCACTGTTTGAGAAAAGTTACGACTCTTTAGCTGATATGGCATCTTAAGCAAATATGTTCTTTGCACTCTATTTCTATCATTGACATCATAACTTTGAATAGAAGGACAAAGTTCGGGGTCAACCAAAAGATTATATATATAAATTTTCACTTGTTCTTTTATTTTTAAATAATGATTCATTTACTAAACCTTTATATATAAAAAAAATAATATCACTATAAATAATTGAAATTTTATAATCAAATATCTTTAACGTGAATATTAAAATAACATATGCTAAACAAACAAATCAATCAAAACCTAATAATTCAATATTTAACAAGAAGTTTTAAATAAAACCAAAAAAAAACTCAATCACTGCCTTCATATGTATTTACAACATAAATACCACACAATTCTTATATATTTACATATCCTGCGCCAAAATTTTCATATTTACATGCATACTACTCAATTCTTTGGCATCGCATTAAACATTCCGCAATCACCAACATCTTAAAAGTGAAATGTCAAATTAATGGTACAAATATTATTTCAAAAAGTTATCATTTTTAAGGTAAAGCTCAAATAGAGCAAATATTAAACAATAAAAAAGAAAAAAAAAATTGAGTGGTTGAACGGATGAAACATCACATTCTAATGTCGTTCTACAAGCAAACCCATAACAGGAAAAAAAAATCAAAGAATAACATGAATTTTATATACTTATGTAAGAAGAAAAGCAAAGCAATGAATTAACTTAAACAAGACTTTGAAACCAGTTAGGCTATGAAAATCCCTAAAATGGTTTAATTTACCGATACTGAGGAAAACATAAATGGAAAAAATGGGAAGAACAACGGAGATCTCAAACTGTCAACTTTTCGATTCAAAGCATGTTCTCAATTAAAAATTGGAAACTTATAATTCAAGCAGAAAATTTTGAGTTCCTATTTTGCTGATTAATACCAAAATGACAAAAAAATAAATAAAGGAATCACATACAAGCATAAGAAAGGACAAAAGAAGCTTAGCCTTTTATTTCTAAATTACTAAGCATAAATATTTTCATAACCAACCATTCAGAATTAAGACGAATTTGTCATAAACTAATGAAAGAGTCAAAATTAGGGGGAAATATATGAAAGAATCTCTCACAGACCCAAAGCTTTGTTCACAAGATTAAACAATCTATTAAGTTGAATTACCCTCACCAAATGTTGTTTTTTTCTCATTAATCCCGCAGAAAAATTGAACTAAACTCAAGCAGAAAAAATATGTAGAATCCCACATGTACCGAATTGAAATTCAACATAAACACATAAAATTGAACTAAATTTCAGAGCACGTTAAAGTCCTCTATCAGATTAATGATTATTGTCGGTTGATACACACAAAAAGAACTTGATAATAAAATAACATTGAAAAGAAGTGCTTGAATCAACTCATAGAATTCAAAATCACATCATGCTACTGATGTAAAATTTTTTATAGCAATCAATATCATCAAATCCTTGAAAATTACTATAACTCTGACTATAATCCCCACAACAACACTTACATATGTACATGATATTCCCCGATACCCACAAAAAACCACAGAAGTGATATTAAAATTCACAGTAGTCAATTCACAAACACATTGTAGACAGCAATACTCGCATAATCCTAACACGAGATCAGTACTTTCCATACTTATGCCACATAGTGATTGCAATGAATTTCTTAGAGCCCTCTACGCCCCACGACCAAGCTCAAACAAACATAAGAATTAATTGGTATGTAATCTATGAAACCCACAAATAAATATATTCACGAAAATATGGTGCACTTGATTTGGAAGTTGACTTCACAAATACTTTCTCTGCAATGATTTACTGCAAAGTTCCATAAATCTGACTTAACTGTTAATTAGAACTACCAAATCTAACAAAGAAGACAATATTATTTTATGTTATACCAGATGAAATACTTCCAATTTGGAATTTTGATTTCTCAGCTAATCCATTCACCCAATTCCAATGTAAATCTACTCCAATTGAGTAAACTCAGCAATCTAAATAACTTAAGCAACCCCAAATTTCATTCTAATTTAAGTTTTGCCCAAATCTAATTCTTCTCGGCTACATGCCAACCCATATATTCCATGGTTAAACTTGATCAAGTTGGTCCTAAATATTTCACCAAATCATGCTGCCATCCTGTTCTAAACCACTTCAAAATTATCCCGAAATCTACATAACAGCAATTTAAATTCAGCCATTAAATCAATATCGAATCAATTTGAATCCTGCATCAAATGACTATCAATGTCATTAATAAAACGGCCACCTAACCTGCCCTAATTTAAAATAGAATATGCAAAAATCCATTGATTTAAAATGCTGCTTAAATCAAACAACCAAATCAATGCCGAACTTGTTAATACCAATAACTTGAAACAGCATCTAGCTAAGCTTCACTCTATTACCACCTAATGTTCAAACATATCCTAATTCATATTCAAGAACTTAATCAAGCTACTCAAAAGCCCACTAAACTTATACTAGCAAGTTACACAATTGATCTAACTACTTGGACACATGGTTGCACAATATTGGAAGCTATGGAAGGAATTTGGGAAGCACCATGGAACCCTGGGAGTTGAATATCGTAATTTTGGAAAGCCTTATATAGTAATGTACGTGTCTGAAGTGCTGAAGCGAAGGCGGAGAAAGACAAGGGTTACCTTCCTCGATGTTTTCGAGCGGGAAAGCAACGAAAGGCTGTGAAATATGGAGTTACTTGTACGCTGATCTCGTCGTTGCCTTCTCTGCTACCTTTGCCGATCGAGCGAAACCGGGAGTTCGACGCCGAGCAGAAGATCGACGATGGGGCTCCGCTCCGAGAGAGGAGGCGGCTGCTGGAGGGGAAGAACGAGGATGGGCGTGCGGAATTTTGCCTGGGGTGATCATTCGGTCGGTCGCTTCGGATGGATGGGTTTTCCCATTACAACCTAAATTCAGAATCAGGAAAGTTGAACCCATTTAAATTTTCATAAAATTGAATTAAATTTTAATTTGATTTTGTATAGAAAAACTATGATAATAAGGATCTCAAATGATCTAACGGTCAAAAAAGAAGATAATTTTTAAAAATTAGAATGAAGGGCTAACAGTGTAACAACGATCTCAAGATGCACGACTATCACAGGAAGATGAATGGTCCATGTACAAAATGGCCTAAGAAAAACGTCGATGGATGGACCATGCGTTGGCCCTCCCGATAGACTGTCAACTTGTCAGGTCCAAGGATCATCAAAAAAGAGTACATATGGTCGGTGAAACTTGAGACGACCAATAGTAGATCGAAATCATCAATGATAGAGTTCCTATAAGTAGATTGGAAGTGATCGATTGACCGAAATGAACAGTTGTCAAGCAAAGCATCGGTCGGACGGCTCTTGCAAATATTCAATTGTATTTTCTTGAAGATTTATTAAGGTGACCCTCTCAAAGTTTAATGATTAGAGGGAAAATTTTGTAATTGTGCATTCAAACCCCCCATGTCTATAAATAAGGACCATTTCATAATAAAAGATTACACACTTCCACTGTTATCTATTGTTTCTCCTTCTTTCTAGCACATTTTGTTCCTTGGGTGTGTTTCCTGGACACTTTTGGATTCAACATCATTTTAGGTGTGATGAACGTGAAACCATATCATCAACAAGAAGAAGGGCACAACAGCAACCACAACAAGGAGAAAACAGTCAGAGGAAAATGATAGAAGCGGGATGCACCAGAGATTATTTGCAAGGATTTGTTCAACAGGGACTGCAGGACTTGAGAACTCATAACACTAATCAAATGTTGGGACAACTTACAGAAGTACTTAGAGCAGTCGCAGCCTTGAGGAAAGCCCCCATCCTAGGGGGAACAAGCTCAGCATGAGGCACATGGCCACCCACGAGAAGAATAGCTGGCAGACAAACCACCTGCACAAGAGGGTTGAAGATGTGATGTATCAAGATAGCATTGGATCTGTCCTGGTAGCAGGAAGGCAACAAATTGTGCTGGTTGAAATGACATTTCAATCGGAGAACACTTTCTCCTTACAAATTTCAGGAGCTAAACTCCAAAGAGGTTTAAGTTGTCAACCTTTGAGTCATATAAGGGACAATCGGATCCCAATGACCACCTTGCGTCTTTAGAATCTTGAATGTGTTATGACACAAATTGTCAATGAGCTAAGATCTAATAAGAGCACCTGATATCTATGGAAATTAAAACAAGGGACCAACAAAATCTTACACTCATTCATTACACTTTTCCATAGAGAAACACAATAGGTGAAGAATTTGAAACCTGACATAGCTCATATCGCCTTGACACAAGGTTGATGTCATAGAGATTCTACTTTGACCTTGATCTTGCAGAGCCCCAGAGTTTGGCTAAGTTACTGGAAATGACCAACAAATACATCAACACTTATGAAAATGCTCCGGAGTCCTCCAAACAAAAACATCAAAAGTGACCATTGCAGGGCAGCAAGTGAAAGTGAAGAAGCATGTGCGACCACCCATCAGCTTACGTCATGAAAATCATTCCCGCAACAACTCAACATATCTTCAAAGCAAACAAATAAGGCAAGTGAAGACATGTGATCGGTGATTGATCCAGTACCATGAACGACCTCAGTACTACCATGAGGAACCTAGAACCACTCATCTTAGGGTATCAATAACTGAGATGGTAAATGCCATTCAAGAGAAGGATTTCTTCAAAAAAATCTCCGCCAATGAGGACCGGAGCCCTTCCACGGGACAACGAGAAATGTTGTAAGTATCACAGGGATCACAACCATAATATGGATAAGTGCAGACACCCCTGAAGTATAATTGAGGGACTCATAAAGGAAGGGAAGTTGAAGGAGTTTGTTGCCCCGAGGGCCTAGACCTAAAGGCAAAGCAAAACCCTAATGGGAGGAATAGCTGACGGACCAATTATCCACACCAACGCTATCCACATCAAAAAAATTGTGTCTGTCATACTCTGCAGGACAAAACCACCCAAGCGAGTGAACTGGAAGAGGCAATAGATTGAGGAACTCTGCAATGTAGCTTTCGCTCCAAAACTCAAAGGCCATCCATCCATCTACTTGTCTTAAGAGGATCTCCCCCCAAGGGGAACCCTCACAACAACTCCATTGTAATAACGATAAAAATAAATAACTCTCAGATGAGAAGCATTCTCATTTATACAGAAAAATCTATGACAGCGTTGTTTAAACAGGTTTTTGACAAGTTAAGTCTCGCCATAGACCAAATGAATGCACCAGCAGAACCGTAGAGAAAGGAAGGAAGCCCTTAAAATGATCAGACTCACAGTTGGTTGGGGAGAAAATAGAAAACATTTTATGTCGACGGAGGGCTTCCTCGTGTTGGACTCTCCCTAACGTACAATACAATATTTA
The DNA here is from genome assembly GCA_003013225.1 of Phalaenopsis aphrodite. NCBI lineage: Eukaryota > Viridiplantae > Streptophyta > Magnoliopsida > Asparagales > Orchidaceae > Phalaenopsis > Phalaenopsis aphrodite. The sequence continues at coordinate 2,111,247 of NEWO01000046.1, forward strand.
GTCGGCCAATTCTGAATGATTTCAAGGTAGTGGTCTCTACTTACCATGTCGCAATCAAGTTTCCTAAGGATGGAGAGGGCATCACAATCAGAGGAGACCTAGAGCAGTCTTGGGTGTGTTGAATGTGAGCCATGAATAGTGTGGAACATGGCCATCTAGACATCCAAAAATTGAGTGGATGTGGCCTTGAGACCAATGAGATCTCTATTCAGGTCCTACTGACGAAGAGACAGGGAATTGTTGATTAGAACCATCAGAGAGAATTGAGGCATCTTTGCACGATGACAACTAAAATACCTAGTGTGCAGATCGACACAGCATACCATCAATTGAACTTGGATTGGACAGTCAGATCGATGAAGCAAAAAATCAAAAGTTCATCCACAACATTGACATGACCTATCCTGGAGGAGGTGCAAAAGTAGGAGAAAGTCGTATACATTCAAGAGGTGTAGCACCCCACGTGGATCTCCAATGTCGTAATGAGGCAAAAGACAAGTGGCAAATGGAGGATGTGCATGTATTTCACTAACTTGAATTCTACTTGTCTGAAGGACCCTATCGAAGATTGATGCACTGGTGGATTCAACGGTTAACCACTCGGTTCCCAGCTTCCTCAATGCATTCTCTTGGTACTGTAATATAAAGATGCACCATGTCGATGCAGAAAAAACCTCTTTTATTACTAGTGAGGAAATCTATTGTTAAAATGTAATGCCATTTAGGCTTAAGAATGGTGGGATGACGTACTAATGCCTCATGGATGAAATTTTTGCTAATAAAAATGAGAAATATATTGAGGTGTACATTGATGATGTGTTAGTCAAATGTTGGTCAACCACACAACATATAGTAGACTTATAATAAAACTTTCAAACACTTAGAAAATTTTAACAAGAGGTTGAATCTGTTGAAATGCACATTCAAAGCATTGAAGACAAATTCTTTGGATACTTACCAACTCTGGGGCATAAAAAAAATCCAAGCACTCATCTACATGTCATCCCCCATAAACACCAAAGAGATACAAAAACCGAATAGCAGGAATCAGCATATTCGTTTCAAAGTCCAAAGACAAAGGTGCGAACTTTCTTCAGAGTGCTTAGAAATGCCAAATGTTTCAAATGGACACCCAAATGCGAAGAAGCCTTTACAAACCTCAAACAATCCATCGCTTCTCCCCCTTTTCTCCAAAGCACAATGCGGAAGGAAAAACTCTCCCTTTACTTGGGATTGGGCTGTAGGCAGTCGATTTGGTTCTAGCTAGAGAAGAGGCTAAGAAATAATATTCACTGTACTACACCAATTGAGTCCTTAAAAGCGCAGAGTTCAGGTATTTGATAATGGAGAAACTAATTTTTGTTATGATATTTTCAGCACATAGGCTATTAGCGTACTTTCAAGCACATCCCAAACAATTTATGACTTACCACCCGCTAAAGTTGTCCTCACTTGCTCTGAGCACTCCGACCGACTGCTCAAATGGGCGATTGAACTCAGTGAATTCAATATCTCCTATGTCCCTCGTATGACAATGAAAACACACATATTGTTGATTTCTCAGCAAACTTCTCTAAGACCCAGGAACCCAAGCAAGATCCGATGATCAACAAAACAAGTTGAAATTTATTCAGAAACTGTGCCACTAAAATATTGGATGCCAGACTCAGAGTATTTCTGTGCAGTCCAGCGGTGGAAAACATCCATCACTTAATCAAGGTAAATATTTAACTAAGTAACAATTAAGCAAAGTAAGAAGCTTTGATTACAGGTCTTCGCCTAGCCTTGGAAATGGGAGAACTGCACATACAAGTGAAAGCTAACTCACAACTAGTTGTTAATCAAATCAATGCCAAATTCGAAGTAAGAGATGAGACGATGGCAAGGTACCTTCAAAAGGTGAGAGCAGAGTTAAGGTGGTCCCTCAACTTCAAATTTGAACATGTTCGGAGAGAAGGAAATCAAATCACAGATCTCCTATCTAGAAGCCTTCACTTGGATGAACAACCTCAAAAGACTCGATTGACCTACCATTGAAGAGCCGCGGTCATAGAAAATTCATGTCGAGGGAAATAAAAGCTGGATGGCCCATAAGTTCACTGCCTAGAAACATAAGAAATTGAGGAGGAAACCAATCACAAAAAATGTTCAAATTTAAAGTTGCCTAGTATCTGATCGTAGAGGGAAAATTATTTAGGAAGTCAGCCACAACCTTCTATCTCAAGTGTGTTAGAGAGGACGATGTGGAAGATATTCTCAAAGAAGTTCATGCTAGGGAGTGTTAAAGTCACTCCGGAGGAAAAACACTCAGTCATCAAATCCAATGATAGAGGTATTTTTGTCCAAATTTACTTAAGGATGCATAAGAGTATTTTTTGGAGGTACATTCAATTTAAAAACTATGGCCCTGTGAGACATCAACTAGCCCAAAAGTTCCATCTGATAGTCAGTCCCTGCCCTTTCATAATATGGAGACTTGATAGCCTCATACCTTTCCTTCGCGTCAAAGGGACGATAACCCAAGTTTTTATTGGTGGTCATCGACTATTTCTCCAAGTAGATGTAAGTAAAGCCTCTCGCCCACATAATGACAGGAGTAGTTCAAATTTTTTTTCTAAACCGATTTGATTTATTGATGTGGAATGCCACTTGTCATCGTCACAAACAACAAAATTCAATTCGCTGATAAAATAGTCCTAGTTTTCTACAAAACCCGAGGAATTAACCTCAAGTCCGCCTCTGTGCATCATCCCCAAACTAATGGGCAAGCAGAGGATGCAAAAAAAAAATCATCCTAAACCTGCTAAGGAAGAAAGTAGGAGCAAAGGGAAAGTGGGCAAACCTAATCCACTCAGTACTATGGACAATACAAACAACTCCATATTCATCCAGAGGTAAAACTTCGTTCATGCTTTTCCCATGGAGTGGATGCTATGTTGCCAGTTGAGTAACAATCACAGCCAAAGGGTACTCATTGCCTCAAACTTCGATGAGGAGAATTTAGAGGAATGATGCAGAATAAATAGCGAAGGATAATGATTGCTTTGTACCCGATGGAGGAAATTTTGGCTAATGCAGGGTTTCAAAAAGAAAAGTCAAACGGAGGATAGCCAAATACTTCAATAAGAACGTTCGATAAAAGATTTTTGTTCTCTAAGACCTGATAGTAAATAAAGCAGACTCCGCGACTAGAGGGCATGCAACAGGGAAACTAGATCAAAGCTGGAACAGTCCCTTACATTAATCGCTAGAATGTCGAGCATATAAACTCAGGAACTTCACGAGAAATGAAGTCCCTCAAACTTGGAACAATGATGATTTGAAGATATCCTTTCTTTGAAATTTTGAAAAGAACCTGAAACATTTACTTGTATTTTCATTTTTATTAGATAATTTGTTTTTTTTCCTTTGAGATATTTTACATCATAAATGAAAGGTAGTAATTTTCAGATTCTGAAATACTTTATTGTCACAGCTGAAATAATGAACAAAAAAGAAAAGAAAGATTTTTTATGTTCTATGCTCAAGGAACTGATTTTCCAAAATGTATAAAGTTCGTTCGGTGGCTCGAAGAACATTTTAGCATCTGGCTGCGACAAAACTCTAAGGAGGTGCGAAAACGATCGTCCAAAACACTTATGATAACATCAACACCCAACAGTGACAAGCTTCATGACGAGTGTAAAAATGATCATTAGAGGCACGAAGAACGTTTCGATACCTGACAACAACAAGCTCCGCGATGGGTGCGAAGATGATCGTCCAAAGGCCTTACAATAACATCAACACTTGACCACGACAATTTCTATGAAGGGTGTAAAAACAATCATTAGAGACACGAAAGATGTCTTGACACCTGACGATACTAAGCTCCACGAGGGGCGCAAAAACAATCGTTCAAAGTCGTTATAATAACATCTACACTCGACAGCGATAAGCTATGCAATGGAGAAAGATGTTAAAACAATCATTAGAGGTACAAAAGACTTTTCAGCACCTGACAGTAACAAGCTTCCCGAAGAGGTGAAAATGCTTGTTTGAAGCCCTTACAATAACACCAACACCCAACATCAACAAGCTCTGTGAGGGGGTGTGAAAACGATCGTCCAAAACCCTTATAATGACATCAACTCCCGAAAGCAACAAGCTCCGTGTGAGGTGTGAAAAAAGATCAACTAATTGCACGAATGATATTGGAACACTCGACAACGATAAACTCCGCAAGGGGTGTGAAAACGATCACCTTAGCTCTTATGAAAATATCGACAACCGATAATGACAAGCTCCGCAAGTAATGTATAACGATCATCCTTAATGCTAAACAGACTTATCCTCGCTAACGATTCACAACAAACGAACAATCAACAGTTAGCTAAGGCCTTAAATTTACAATTTATTAATATAAATGATAAAATTAAATATTTTATTCTCACAAAATTTAAACAATTTAGGAATTGTTTGGGGTCACTTTTT
>NEWO01000046.1:2126261-2165163 GCA_003013225.1 Phalaenopsis aphrodite
TTCAGATCAGTTGGTCGGGCATCCGCTTGTCAGTTGTAAGTCCCCTCTGGTCAGGGGTTCGATTCCCCTTGGTAGAGAGTATGATACTCAAATTATTAGCCGCATCGAGAACGACCGGGGCTTGTATAATAGTCTCAGGTCATTCCTTATATATGCACGCGATCTGATGAAACATCATTTATCTGCCACAAAAAACCACATTGGGTATTACAAAACATAGATGCAGACAGAAGCCACCTAAATTGAATGGTAGAAGTTTTGGGCCCTATGAAAAGGAAACTAGATGTGACTGGTTTGATGAAAGGAAAACTAAACGTTGCATCAATGAAATTAAAGGTGAGAGCACAAATGCAAATGTTCATATGTTCTCACTCTATAATGAAGTGTGTGTTTTGTACGCACATATAAAAATAATCAAATATGTCAATTTCTTTTGACTCGTGTTGTGAAAATAGAAACTTAGACTACTATGAGGTGACAAAATTTTTGGAGTTTTAAGATCAAGGGCTTAAGATGAGAAAGAAACATGTTTGGAATGATTGAAAAATGCCCTTAGGCCGGAGAGTTAGTCAGGATTGTTTTGGTTTAAGACTAAACACCTCGCGACTCCGGCGAATCCTTCTATATGAGCATTTATCCAAAATAGTTTTCTTCTTTCCCACCCCATTCCACATTTTCTCGAATCCTTTATTTTTCTTTGGCGATTTCTTTCATTTTGCTTTAGATTTATGTATTAGGGTTTAATTACTCCTCATGGGCTGTTTGACTGCAAGTAGGATTCAGTAAATCAATTAAATCAACCCTCTCTATGAATTCAATAAATCAGGATATAAGTCGAATCAAAGACAAAATTGTAGACATTAAATCTCAAAATTTGTAAATCCACAAAACACTTGCATTTTTGCGTTTGGTTAGGGACTTTTGGGTAAATTCATTTGTGTGTTGTGTCTATATATATCTATATCTATATGAGTGTGTGTGCACATTTATTTGTCTGTATATGTGTTTGTGTTTGTGTATGTGTGTATTTTTATTTGTGTTTATGTGTGTCCGTGTGCACATATTTGTGTGTATATGTGTGTGTTTGTGTGCATGTGTTTTTATGTATCTATATATTTGAATATGTGTTTTTCTATCTATATTTATACGATTGTATTTCTCTCTCTCTACCTGTCTCTCTTTCCCTATATATATATATATATATATATATATATATATATATATATTATAATATCCGTGTGTGTGTTCTCTTTATATGTTTGTGTATTTGTGAATGTGTATTTGTCTCCACATGTATGTGTTTTTAGAAGTTTAGTAAACTAGATCGATACACAGTACTCATTAACTGTGCATTGATAATGACTCAACTCTTTTCTCGTGAGATCGATACGCAGTACTCATTAACTGTATTACCATCTAACATGTGCACTTGCATTGCACGGTCACTTACTTCGCTCTAAGTTTTGGCACATCACAGAGCCCAGTAGTTTTTCGAATCTCTGAACTATGGACCAACTCACAAATTTGCCTTAATATATTTCAATGCATCAAGGAGGGGGTGAAAAGGCACGATTAATAGAACTTGGTAATTTCACCACCATGTCATTTGAAAAGTGAAAATTCTTCTAAAAAATATCAAATTATCCTCTACAAGCATCGATATCAGCTCACCAGTACACAATTCTATCATTATGTGTAGCCATAAATAGCTTCATAAAGGTCTAACCGAACCAACTAGAGCAGGGGAAAAGATGAACACTAAGATATGACAACCAAACAACGGGTTCAATCGCCAACTGGATCAGACTATCCTCCCTCTACAAGCTGTTAAATCAACATAAAATAGGCGTTGGACAGAAGGCGTGCAAATCTCAATATCAAGCGGCCAAGTCTCCCAGTTACGAGTCTCAAATTCTCCGAGCAAGATCAAATGATAAGTTAGGGCATCTTAGAAAGTTGGTGTTTTATGTTCTTTATAAAAACTCGGAGTCGCTAGCTTGTTAATTTATATGTCGTTGTCATATGATTCTCTTTTTTCAGATAAATATTTCTCTCGGATCTTATAGAATTGATATGCGCTAGAAAATTCACGACGATAGAATAATAGATTATTGTCATTACAATGTACGGAAATTCAACACAAAATCATGTGAAAGAAAACGAGTAATGACAGTAGAAGTTTTTACAAGAAAAACTGACCAAAAGAAAATATGTTGAGATTTTCATACTTATTTTATACTGTTTTTGATGATATTGCACTTTAAAGAAATGTATTTTTGATGTTTTGTTGCAGGAATGATGAATTAGGGTAATTGGCGCAAAAAAATGAAAAAATGTGCGAATTTGGAGCGAAAAGGACCAACATGTGAAGATTTGAACAAGGACGCCGACGACGAGATTTTCCTGAGATTCCAGAATTAATTCACTTAGAAGACCAGCCGACGGTGCCCTCGAGCCGCCGACGACGAGCTCGGTGATTATGCCCAACTAGGCATTGGATTAGTACGAATTTTGGAGGGGTGCTTAGGCAACTCTTGGGAAAGCTCATCCACATCTTTAAAGAGAAGGCTTTGGTCGAAAATAGGGGGAGAGACTCAAAATTAAAGTGTGAAAAAAGTGTAGAGAGTCTAAATTGTGAGGAATTCTTCGAGAGATTGTAAGAGTGGAGGGAAAGTGAGAGATTTCTTCCTCCTTGCCGCTTTGAAGAGGAATTATGTGTGTTGTAAAGAAAAGAAGAGATTCAGAGGAACTTCGAGGAGTTTTCTTGTAGAGAAATTAAAGATAAGTTTATTTATTGTTGTAGTTTGTATGACTTTGATTTTATATATGAATTCCGACTTTTGTTGTGTTTTCCCCATGAAATCTAAGTAGTTTTCTCTGTCTTTCTCCTTGTCTTGAGATTTGTGAAATGATAATTTGAATTGGTGAAGCCAAGAAAATGTTTAAGAAATTGTGATAATCTTTTCACTTCGATCTTACTTTACTTTCAATCTGTCCAATTGATTTGATAAAATATGTTAAGTTTTACAACTAAAGTGAAGATTACATCCAAGATTTAAGGAGGTCAAAGCCTTTGGAAGTTGGGTGCAAATAAATAGAGAAATAAAATTATCGAGCGTAGAATTGGAGATTTTAAAGGGGAAAGACTAAAATCCCCAATTCAGTCCTATCATTTGGGTGCTGAAGTGTAGATGTTAGCCCTCACGAGACGTGGGAGCTCCGAAGTGACAGACGGTATCCTCCCAGCCTAGCCGCAGATTCAGTAAACAAACGTAGGATTAGTCAATGTTCTTTATGTCTGGACTAAAAAAGAATATGTATGCTCCTATTTGGCACAATACAAATTGAACTGATTCACTTTATCCATTCACTATAATCTCTTGACAAGGAGAATTATGTTTTCTTTTACGTTGAATATCACATTAAAAACCTCATTAGTACAATTAGTTATTTAAGAGTTATTAAAAATTACATATTTATTTCAATTGCATATTAGTGATAGATAATCAAATTGAATTCCATTGTTGCAATTGAAGCCCTATATTACTTGAGCGATACGTATACTTGCGTTGATAAGTGTGACTTTACAATTATTGAATATTTTATACATCTATCTCAATATATATATATATATATATATATATATAGCCCTGGTGTATAACGTGTAATTACAAAATTACCCATGTACTGTACCTGCGGGGGAGTTGCCCCCACACCCCCAACCCACATAACATAAGCCCCCCGATGGAATAGAGGTTTCCGCTCCTCTGACTCATTCTATTTCGCTCCAGCATCTGTCCCTTATCTGTTATATAAGTCACACCTAACAAAAACCTCCACATTATTTTTTTCTATATCATGACACTCACACACTAAAGACTTGCAAAAAAGAGTATTGAGATAATATAACCTGAATTTCTTATTTTGAATATCATTCACACTTGATTCCTTAAATTTTCCTATAAACCTTTATTTAAAAATTATTAGGAGTCGAGGATCAGACTCATGAGTTCTCTTTTTAACTTCTTTGCTTATTTTAATAGATATCAGTGATTCACATGCACCTTTGCAAGGGAGATTTTTCAAGCATGTTGTTCCAGAACATAGATGTGTCTGAATGACAGGAATTTAAAGGCAAGAAATAATAATATAAAATTATAACTTATGTACTATAATTGTATTTTAACATTGTACGAATTATTTTTTTAATTTTTTTTCAAAAAAAAAAAAAAAAAAACCCTAAAAATATTTTTTTAAATGTTAGATTTTCAAAATATTAATATTAATTTTAAAAATATTTGTTTTTATAACTTTTTAATTTTAGCATAAGAAATAAAAATAAAAATATTCACAGTAAAATTAAAAATAAAATAATGATTTTAAGATATTTATTTAGAATAAAAAAAAACTTAAAATTATATATAAAATAAAAAACAATAAAGTTATTATTATTATTATTATTATTATCAATTTTTAATGTGAGCTCCGGCCATAGATGTAGTGACAAGGTCCATTTCAATCATGTATCAATGTGTAGGGAATATAACCCAATGATTATATAAATATTTGTTACTTTTTCATAGGAATCTAAGACATTTATTTTTGTACTTTATTGTCGACTATTATTAATAAAAAAATATTCTCCTAATAAATTGTTGAATATTCAAATTTTATTATTATTTTTTTTTGTAAATACCTATGTTTTATATATTATAAAATTACAAATAATATTTAAATTTTAGTTATTTAAAAATTAAAAATTATTTATATTTATTTATATTAGAGAGATTTTCATACATAGCAAATAATTCTTACAAAAAAAAATTAGTATTTAATTATATTAAAAAGTCGCAATTACATCAAAATATATGCAAGACAATGAGCATTTTAACTCATGATACATTAAAATTAGTGATATTTTATGTAATTTAAATATTTAAGTATTATTTGTTATGTAAATCCTAGTTTATAAGAATATTATTCAAGACAATAAAATCTAAATATTTATTTTATCCTTCTTGAAATTTTAATTACTTATTACATATATAAATTTAATAGTTTATTTGGCCATTTACATACATAGCACATAATTCTGATGTATTTACATCTTTAACATTTATATTTTAATTTTAACATGTATAACCCTCATATTTTTCAAATTAAATAAAAAAAATACCCTTAGTACTAACTTAAAAAAGAAAACAATACACGAACACATTTTCTGTTCGGACTCCTAACGTAGCTCTACGTGCGGGCGTAGGTTATTCCTGAGTTATTTTCAAGTTATTTTTGGGTATTTTCAATAATTCAGAAATAACCCGCAGTCTTCAATTTTAAGTTATTTCGGCATTATTGAAAAACATAGAAATAACCTGAAAATAACTCAGAAATAACTTCGATCACACGTAGAGCTATGCCAGGAGTTTGCACAAAATTTTTTTTTGTAGATACACAACTTTTTAAATATACACAAAATGATATAATTATAAAAATAAAAGTATGGGAATTTATTATGAAAATATATAAAATTTGTGTGGTTTGTATATAAAGGCATGCTTAATTAATTATGAAAACGACGGCCGCGTTATCTAGCCGCCGGGTGTAAAACCGTACAGTCAAAACTCGCTTGATTTCTTAATGGGCCCATTTTATCGTTATGGTGGGCCCCAAGCATCTTAGTGGGGGCCACATACATGTGAAACTGTTGACCGGCAGCCAATCAATGGACGGATAAATATATTTCTATCATAAATATCTCAATTTTGTTAGACACACACAAAGAAAGTAATCCTTACATCACTTAGGGAAAAATTATGCCTTTAAATTTATATTTCCTAAAAATTATATTTATTTACATACATTTTGATTCTTCCATATTATTATTGTTGAAGTTTTATCCCTAGAAATTGGTGCTTAATCAAAAAATATATTTTCTTAAATTTTAAACAATTTTATTTACATGCAGTTCGATGTTGTTGTAATGTCCTAAGTATTTTTGCACTAGAACGAGCAAATGCAGCAGTAATTTGTTGAACTCATTGAAGCTAAATTAGTTGTGATAATTGATCCACCAAAATAATATACTAAATTAGTCGAGGCGGTCATAGTCGGTGCTACAACGATAGGTGGTTGCAACAGAAACATCACTTGTCGATACACGACGTAAGAAGAGAACTTCAAGAGTCTCAAGAAAATAATCATATTCTAAGTAGTTAATGTAGTAAGTTATCTTCAAATCTTCGATATGCCATTATTCATTTTCTCTTATTGAGGGTAAATATGCTATTTCAATATATTCAAGGTGCGTCGTCACTCAATATCTAGGTTGCATTGTTACAATGTATTTAGAGTGCGTCCTTGCACTGTTTTCTGGGTGGTCGTTACACTATATTCAGGTAGTGTCGTTACACCATATTTGTGATATATCGTTAAACAATATTCAAGGTTTGTCATTACACTATATTCGGGGTGATTTGAACACTGTATTTAGAGTGTGTCGTTACATCATATTCATGTTACGTCATCACACCGTATTTGGGGTGGGTCTTAATAAAATATTAATGGTGCGTCATTATAGCGCATTCGAGGAGTTTTGCTACACCATAAGGTTCATCGACAACAAAAACAGGGGGTGGCCAGTGGCGGGCGACTGTGACCAGTGAATAGTGGTCGATGTGGGTCGACGGTGGACGACGACTATGAAAGGTGAAAGTTATTGTTGAATTTTCAAATCTAGAATAACTATAAGACTCCACTCCTCCAAGCTTAAGTGTGGGCTCCTAAAATGTGCAAATACGTTTCAGTTGCCATATAACTAATTAAAATCATTTATTTGCAGTCCTAATCCATCACTCAACTTCTGATGTTCTCACTTGACTGTATTTCAGCACCTGTCAATCACCAACATCTCTTAGTTGCCTTCTAAGCCCATTGATCTCTCCTATATAAAATAAGTCCTAGCAAACTATCATCACCCAATGCTCCCAATCAATCATCAACCAACGATCGCCAATGTCAAAGTTCTAAACAACTCAATACCCTTATTTTAAGTAGGCTAAATTTTTAATTTTTATTATCTTAAATCAGCACAAAAAATACTTTTTTTTTACATCAACAAAGTTGCAATGTCAGGGCGATTTGGAGAATTTTTTTAAAAGTTTTTTGTGGGTGTAACTGTGTAGCCATCAGTGTTGACAGCGAAATACTATCGACGACGAAATCATTGGTGCATTCAATGAAGAGACTGTCCAGACTAATGGCTACGCAGTTACACCCAGAAAATTAATTTTTACTTCCAAGTTCGCAAATTTAGAGGTGATTCATTAGGCTGATATGGCATAGTTGCAAGCCAGCAGCTATTTTGCTTGTTGTCGTGGTAAAGTCGCCCCTAAAGTAGCCACTTTGTCTATTTAAATTTTTTTTTTTTTTATATCTAATGAAATGATAAATTTATTTTATTGTGTCATATTTTCACAATTCATGCTTACTTTATTGTACTAATACCTTGTCTAACTATGGGTGAAAGCATATTTTATAATAACAATTCAATCTAAGAAATACTTTTTTTATTTAACAAAAAAGAAAAAAAAAATCAGAAATATAAAACGGACACATCATTCTCCTTGAATTCAGGTAAATTCATTAGCCTCAAACTAGGAAAAACTAATAAAATAACCTCAACCATGTATGATGGAGCTACTATAAACCATCGGGACCATTGTCGACGTCATCAGGCTACGTAAAGCAGATGAGGGACCTCCGCCTTTTGTCATACACGACTGTTTCCAAGTTGCTTCATTTCTTCCTGCTTCATGGCGTCTCGAGTATAAAAACCATACTAAAGTAACCACAATCTCATCCGCATCAAAGGGATTTCCTTTATGTCTCTAGGAAGGGGAATGGGCTCCTCGGAAGCAGAAGGCTCATCACCATCGGCCATGATTGCCGTGATTGCTGAGCTAACAAAAGTTCGTCAATCAGTAGCCGCACTTGCCAATCTGCGTCTTGTCGATCCGCTGGAGTTGCCGACAGCCAAACTCCTCGTTGAGCAGACTGCGAGCTCAATCTCTAAAGCATTTGCAGTTCTGGAGTCTGAAAAGGGCGGAAACCACACAGAGGCTCAAGTGGGGTCCCCTTCTTCTGATGTCACCATTAGATCTCCGGTAGAGAAGAGGAAGATCCAGAACACAAGGAAAGCAACCAACAGAAAAAGGTAATGGATTTTTCAATTATGGTAAGGAACAGGGTTCTTCTTATAAAAGTACTGATACTAAACAATCACAAAGGCTTGGCAACTTAACTTCAAGTGTAGATACAATAACAGCCTGTTGGTTTTGCATATTTTCAATCTATAAACTTCTCTTCTTCTTCCTTCTGCTGTCTTGCGTAGAGCTAATCTACGTTTGGATTGCAGAGGGAACCCATATTCATGGAAAAGGATTACTTCAGCTACCATTGATGATGGGTACGCATGGAGGAAGTATGGGCAAAAAGAGATTTTCAATGCCAAATATCCAAGGTATTACTTTACCGATTAGAAGATGAGAACAAATCCTAGAGGTTTTTTTAGGTCTAAATTATCTTCTCAAGCAGCACTAATTATCAGCACACTCAAATCTTGCAGAAACTACTTCAGATGCACAAACAAGTATGATAGAGGCTGCGAAGCGACAAGACAGGTGCAGAAGTCAGAAGACGATCCCTTCTCATATGTGATCACCTACTTTGGGAAGCACACATGCGGAGCTGAGAAAGAGAACAATCCAAGATGCAAAGAACCATGTGTTACTAGCTTTGAATCTAACGCCGTCAATGACACCAAACAAGAGATTCCCTTTTCTTCCTTCTCATCTCCACAGCAAGAAAATGAGGAAGAAGGAAGCAAACTCACCTCCTGCAATTCACTTTCAAACTACTTTGAGCTGCCAGAGGAGTTACAGAAGCCATCCATGATAGGATTAGAACCCGACTGGAGTGATTCATGGCCGGGCTTGAATTCTTCCATCACCAGTTATGATATGGAATTTATGGAGCTTGGGGACATATTAAGTTTTGATCAAAATGAGTTTTTTATATGGTAGGTTGATGTGGAGATCTTTGAGAGCAGAGTTTTAGCATCCTTTTGGTTAACCCAAAGTTCTGAGTTTGGAATAGTGTTGGAGAGGAAGATGTGATATAATCTCAGCATCAAGACAGTGAATGTAAGAAATAGCTATTGTTCTGTGTTTCGGTAAATTGTGATTTCACTTATTTGTCAAAAGTTAGAAAGTTTGATGATGTAGAAATTTTAGCATCCCTGCCCAACTGCCTCTGCAAAATCTGAACACTTCAGCCTTCTTTGCAACATCGGGCTTAAGTAGTTCGAGCTAGTCTTTGTTTCATATCTTTACATCGCCATCATAACTAAAAAACAGTCTTCAAACAAAACCACTCTTTCATTATGTGAAAATTTGCAGCATATTCTTCTCTTTTAGAAGATAACAATTTACAATCCTGCAATATTTCAGCTGTTTTCTCCACTTTCAAGTCAAGCAGCACAGCTGTCTGTTAGATATGACTCATATATCAGATAAGGGACTGATGCTGGAGCGGAGCGAAGAGAGTGAGCGTAGTGGAGTGGAGCTGAACCATCTGTCCAGTTGGGGGAGTTTCGTTAAGTGGGTTGAGGGTGCAAGAGCAACGCCCCCCCTGTCTGGTACAAGAGTATTTTTGTAATTTCATTAAGGGTTGTATTTATGTATAATATTTGTAACCCTATGGGAACTGTATTTTTTTGGAATACTGAAATAGCCGCTCTGCTCCCGAGGACGACGTAGACACAAATTGCCTAACTTCGTAAATTTCCGTGTGTTCTTGATTTTCGTTTTTCTTCTTCTTTGGATTTTCAATTCACTGTCAAAAGACATGAACCTCAGAAAAATCTTATTTCTGTTGCAAGTTTTATTTGAACCAACAACAATACTCCTGTGAAGCAGAATTAATCAGACTTCTTCTGATATCTGACAAAAATATTCAGCAGAAGCCATATCCTTTATTATTCAAGAAGAACTAGTTAGTCATATTGATTCGAACTCGTCAATTAGTTTCATGGTTCGTTTAAGGCTTTTTAAAAAAGAATAAATTTCTGAAGTCAATAAAGAAGATGAATCCCCTGAATAAAAAACGTGAACTTTATCCACGCCTTCAATCCAACTGCAACCCGGATTCTTGATCACTCCTGCTTCCTTCATCTGAAATCTAAGACTTGCAGCCTTCTCCAGCAACCCCATCTCCCCATAGAAGTTCAAAACTTGAGTGTAGCTTCCACTTTCTTGAGGCTTCCTTTTAATTATCTGATCACTGGCTATTTCTCCAAGGTGTGAGACCCTGTGAGTTCTACAAGCAATCAGAAAGCATAACCATATGCTTGGATCTGGCTCCACCGGCATAGCTTTAATGAAGCAATAGGCTTCATTCAGGCAACCCGCACGACTGAATAGGTCTACCATGTTTGCATAATGCTCCATTGTAGGCTTTATCCTGTAACCATTTATCATAGAATCATAGAATTTGTGCCCTTCTTCTACTAAACCAGAATGGCTACAGGCAGAGATTAGAGAGAGAAACGAGGTTCCATCTGGTACTATCTTCAACTGTTTCATCTCATCAAACAAATCAATCGCCTTCAAGCAAAGCCCATGCGAACCATATCCAGCTATCATTGTATTCCAAGTGACGAGGTTCCTTAGAGGCATTTGTTCAAACATCAATCGAGCATATTTAGGACATCCGCACTTCATGTACATGTCAATGAATGAGTTCCCAACAACTTCATCACAGAAAACTCCATTTCTCACTAGAAATGCATGTATCATCTTCCCTTTAGCTAACGCTGCAACAGTGGAAACCGAAACAAGAACGCTGGTTATAGAAACAGAATCAGGAAGAAAACCATTTCGAACTATTCCGGCAAATGAGTTCATTGATTCGTCAAATAGGCCGTTGCGGCTGTACCCTGATATTAGGGAGTTCCAGACGACGATATTCTTTCTCTCAATGACATAGAAGACGCTCGCTGCTGATAACGGAGAACCACACTTGGAATACATACTAATCAAAGCACTGCCCACAAATGGATCTGCTATGGTGCCATTCTTTACGGCCAATGAATGAATCTTACACCCAAGCTGTAACCAGTCCATGGCAGTGCAGGCAGAGACAATGCTTGCGATGATTCCAGAATCTGGAATAAAACCTTCAGCGCAGAACTGATTAAATATCCGCAAAGCATGATCAAAATGTTTGTTTTGGCAAAAACCAGTGATCATAGAACTTAACAAGACGAGATCCCATTCCTCAACGGAACTGAAAAGCTTCGTAGCATCATCTACATCTCCAATTCTCATGTACATGATTATTAACGAACTTTGCAGCACCACGGAACTTGAAGCTGGCATTTTTATCAGCAACCCATGAATTTTTCTTCCAAACGCCCCCTGACCATCCGTGCTGCAAACAGAAAGCACATTTGTTATTGTAATTGAATCAGGCTTAACATCGCTAGCTCTCATTTGATTATAAACATCCAAAGCTTCGGAAACAAAATAATTACTGAAAGAAGCGGAAATCATTGAGTTCCATAACTGAACTTCTTTCGTGGGCACAGAATCAAAAACTCTGAACGCCTCATCCATGAATCCGGCATTAGCATACACACTAATCAGAGAACTGCAAACATATGAATCCAACTCAAATCCCATCTTTATGGCACAACAATGAACGCCTTGGCCGAATGCACCGGCACCCACCATCGAGCATGCCACAAGAACGCATGAAGCAGTCTCCGGCTGCACATTGAAACCCTCAAACATCATGAGCACAAAATGTTCCAAGCTTTTCTCCCATAGACCATTATAACATAACCCGAATATGACAACATTCCACATTGAAATGCTTTTATCAAACACTCCATTAAACAAGCCACAAACTTTTGTTACCTCTCCAGCTCTGGAATACAGATGCATCAATGCAGTGAGAGCAAAAGTGTCATGGTACAATGCATTCCTAACAAGAAAGCCATGAACTTCCTCACCTTGCTTGAGCCCCAACCCGCCATCACTGCAAGCCTTGAGAATAATGGTGAGTGAGTGACAATCGGGTTTGAAACCTGCAACCTGCATTTGTTGGAGATAGTGGAGGCCTTCACGATAATGGTGCTGGTGGAAGTAGCCAGCGACTATAGAGTTCCACACTGTGGCATCTCCTTGAGGCAATTGATTGAACACGTGGTTGGCATCCAACAAAAGGCCGCATTTCGAGTAGAGGGTGATTAGGGAGCTGGCAATGTAGAGATCGGAGTGGAGACCAAGTTGGAAAACAATGGCGTGGATTCTCTTCCCATGGGAAATGTCGAGGAAGGAAGAGCAGTTCTTGAGAAGCGAAGGTAGGGTGAATTTGCTGAATTTGGAGTTGCGGTGAGCGGTAAAGTGGAGGAGCCTGAGCTCCAGTGAATCGAATTTTGTGGTAAGTTTATGAGTGATGAAATATAGGGTTCGATATTTTGTCGTGCGTGTAAGAGAAGAAGAATGCATCTGGTGTGGAGTAAGAGGAGCATATATTTTCTGAAATATGAAGGGATTAAATAACCGAAAATAGTCTGGGTGAAAAGTTGATATAAATTAACGTTAGAAATATGTGATAAATGTTCAAAATTCGAGTAATTTTTACATTTCTACCACCCAATTCCTTTGTATTAACATATCAACCACCAAAACTTCAATTTTTACGCACAGATCACCCAATTCTTATATTTTTTTTTGCATAGATTTATGAGCTCTAATTGGGGAGTCGGGTCGCATTCTTATTGATATGCAATTAGTTTGATTGTGAATATATTGATAAATTTTATGTGACATTCGATTTTTTTAACCTAAAGTCAATCAGAAGTTTATCACATTGACAAACTGTTGCAGAATGTGGATGAATTTTATTTTGAGTCTTTTTAAGTGATTAATTTTAATTTGAATTTTAATTTATTATTGTTCAAAATCATAATTTAAGAGATTGACCCCTCCGGTTGAGAATTTTATCAACACGACCATTATTGGGAAATTGAAGATTTAAAATTTTTATATTTGAAGGGGGAGTTAATTTTGTCATTTTAGACTTTTAGGATATGAGTCTTGTCGACTCTTGTCCTTAAAAGAAGAAGGATCCGACTAAGTAATTTGGACTTGTAAATTTCTATTTTGGGATTTAGACGTTTAGTTTAAAATTACTAAACACATCAACTCCAGTACTTGCGAGGAGGAGGATCAGACTAGTGGGGTGTGACTTACAACCTTATCCAATAGACAAGACAACCCGATTAGCCTGCATAGCATTCTCGAAAACCTACTTGTTGAGTATCTAACACATTGGTCAGAGCACATACAGAGTTACATTTTATGTGTTTGGTTACTTTAAACAACTCTGCATGTATTAAGGCAATACACACAATTTTAAAGCTTGAATTGAATCAATAATTGCTTTAAAAATGAAACATATAAGATTGAAGTTATATGAATTTGCTTATTTAATTGAATACTTCGATGCATGGATATGTTCACTTTAATTTATTTGAAATACCGTTTTTTTTTTTTTTTTTTTGCTTGTAAACATGTTACTAATCCGGTGGCGAGACTTTCAAATAAAACGTAGCTCCTCAATTAGGGGTATTAGAATTTCAATTTAAGTTTAGCCCTATGAATTTTGGCACTTTGATTTTAAATTAGGCTAAGTCCCAAATATATTATCTTTCAAATTCTTATCTATAATTACACCTACATCATTTCTAGTGCGACTCCTACTTAAATACCAAAGCTTAAAACCTAAGGTATCAATCTCGTTAGTCTTTTCTCCAACTCATTTAGTTTCTTTAATACATAAGATACTTATCTTCTTATAAACCATAATATCAACTAATTTCATTTACCTGTGAGAGTATATATATTACATGATCCTATCCTAATATTAGTTTCTTATACTAACTTTTTTACCCACATCCGTCCGTAATATAGAAACAATTGTTTATTTGACATTACTCCCGTGCAGCAGTGTAACGACCCTTACACATTTTTCATTGTATTTAAGTCATAGAACATGTCGCTTCCAGGGGACGCCGCATTATCTAGACAAGGCTTTCAAAAATTAATATCATGACTTTTCGATAAATTTTATGTTGGCCGTCAACTATCTAACGCAACCCACCCTCCACTTTTTACATCCGGGACTTGGGACCTGACAATAACAATATTAAATACCCTAAATTTTAAATATTCAAAAAGCATTATGTTAAATTTATGTTTGGGTATTGGGTGATTTTCTTCTCCTTGGGCGTTTGAAATGAAGGACATGATATTAGTTTAGATAATTGATATAAAACAAAGAGGAAATATCAACATTTATATTGTATGTTTACTGTGTCATGCATCCATGTAAATTATTTTCGGTGCATAGCAGATTTTCTTTCTTTTATAGAAGTCTTGGACTGCTGCAATGCCAAAATTCCATCCTTCCAAGTTATTACATACAAGCACCTAAAACATTACTATTTACAAATCAAACATGTCCTATTTTATGAATTTTTCAAATTCACACTCAAATATCGAAGTTCTTGATAAAACCTCTACTCATATTTTTTTCAATTTTATCGAACTTTTAATGATTTGATCATGACACACGTAAATACATCAATTAGATAGTTCAAAAATAACCCAAATGATTTATTTATAAAAAACAATTTCTTACCATTCTTCGTTTTTCCCTTGGTACTTGATAGAGTTATGTGAACTCGGAGAGTCGGGCCATCATCATGGCTCAATACATGCCATTGGACAATGATGACGCAGAAGCAACGCCAAATCAAATCCACCATTCTGATATTTGAAACATTATGCAATTTCATTGTGCTGAATTTCTTCCTAAGTTGTCAAGTTTATATATATATATATATATAATAATGTATATTTTGAATTATATTAATCTTTTTGTGGTTCTATTATGTTAATTGAATGGGGATGTGCTGTGATAGAATAATGATTGATAATGTGAGATTTTTATGGAAGTTTTTTTCTTATTATAATAAGGTGTCTGTCCATCACATATGTGTTAATTCGACTCAGATGAATTTGAACTCTAGATAGACGTGACTTACAGCGCACCTAGTGGAAGTTTATATATATATCTTCATTATTTGTTAATTGATTGCAGCCTAATTGCTTAGTTTTTCTTATGCTTGATGTGGATTTCAACATTGGTGATTTATTAGCAAGAATTTATTAGTTTTTTTTTTGGGTAGTTTATTGTAAAATCATGATAGTGGGATAGAACTTTGCCAAGTTATCATCTTTTCAACAGACATGATTTTTAAAAATAATTTTTCATCACTGAAATTTCTAGAAGTTATAAGAATATATCAAGTAAATAAATGTGTTTAGAACTGTGAGTATCACCCAACGGAACTGAAGTTGCACCTTTTGGATGCAGTTAAGTAGAGAAAAAGAAAAATGTATGCAGAAGTTGATCATGGTGGTCAAAATAGGGCTGTCAAAAAGGTTCGATGTTCGTGAATAACTAATATTTGGCGGCTCATGAAGTAATATCTGTTAGAATCGTTCGTTAAGTGAGGTGACAACGAACATATTTTTTAAGCTCGAAGTATAAACAAGCGGACATGAATAATTTTTTTCTTGGATCATGATAGATTCATTTTAGCTCGAATAAGAATATTGTATATATATTTTTATATAATAATGTCATATATCTTTATATATAAGTTCAAATCATTATAGTTTCTAAGCCGTGTGATTTTATGTTTTTTTTTTATTATTGCATAAGAATGATGCAAATTTGAATTCAATATTTTACATTTTTCTTTTTATGATTAGTTTAATCGGACCAATTTCAAATAATCAAACGTGTCAATTTCAAACAGAATTAATTTTTAATGAAATAAGAGCCAAACCCGAGCTCACTCAAGTTGCTTGTTTATAGCCCTACCCGCAAATGTGAGATACTAAACCAAAGGCCAAAACCACGGCAACAATGTGTCTCAAAATATTGCTCTCACTGCACTAGTAAGTTAGTAATTACTTATTTAGGTAGGGAATTTTTTTATATACCTGTGATATGAAATCATATATGTGAAAAGTAAAATTTTGGGCTGTATAAAAAGGTATATTTCACTTTTAAGTTAAAATGGGGACATTGTAGATGTGATGTAAAACATTTGGGCTGTATAAAGATGAAAAAAACAAGGTTTAGGCTGAAAAAACCAAGTCTTGCTGTATAAACCTTGTTTTGTATACAGCCCAAATGTTTTGTATAAAGATGAAAAAACCAACCTCAATGAATCAACAAACTAACCATGAAAGTAAAGAGCTCTAACTAAAATTAAACTAGCAGAAAAACATCATCATACAAACGTTTTCACAATTTCAGAGAGAAACACAACTAGCCTTGAGAAAAACAAATAAAGAAACGCCGAAACTTATTTACTACTCAGGTGCCTAATTTTGAAAACAAATATAAAAGGTAAAAGACAAAGTTATCTTGTAGAACAAAACAAATCAAGAATGGCTCAGAAACTTGAAGTCACAATAAAGCAAAAGACCGCTGAATCAGGAAATCAAAGAGTAAAATTTTGAACCTGGAGACAATCAGGAGAGCAGAAAGTCGGTAAAATTCATGCCCTGCTCATGTATTGTCCTGTTCTAGTATCTATCATTATCTCCTCACCCCTTTGCATAAACAATGGAACATTTACCACAGCACCCGTTTCAAGTGTTGCTGGCTTGGATCCTCCTGCAGTGTCAATCATTTATTCCTCTTAAGCTTAGAGAAATATATATTATGCTATGGTATAGAGAAAGTTAACAAGAGAAGATTATGCCAAGGATTCATCCGGTTCGAATTTTGCAAATCGTTGTTTAAAAGATGGAGAAGTTACTATATTCCATCATTTGATTGGGTGCAGTATGAAAATAATATGTATATTAAAGTACCATTGACAATTCTTCAAATCATCAAATGAGTGAAAAATAAATTAGGGACATGTACATACACAGCACACAATTCTTATGTATTACATATCTCACACCTAAACTTTCATTTTTACACACAGACCACTTAAATCTCTTATAACATCACATAAAAAATAGCACTGATAAGATTTTTTAAAGTGAAATACAACGTTTCATGCATAAATTTAAAGCGCCAAAGATCTAGGTATGTAAATATGAAAGCCTATGTCTGAGATATGAAAATACATAAGAATTGTGTGTTAAGTATGTAGATTTCCCAATAAATTATGATTTACTAAACTACATTCTCTATCTACAAGTAACTAAATAGTCTCCAATCAAATCATATTTATTACCTTGTGCAGTGTTACCTCTTACACCTGGATCAACATCAGTTATGGTTAGCTTAACAGCGATGGGAAGTTCAAAATCAATAACCTACAATAAAAATATTTAAATCAGCCGGTGCTATTTTTAAGAGTGAATATCATGCCTAAAAAGTTACACAGCTTCAAACATTCAGATGCCCAAAATCAGCCAGAAAAATGAAATAGTAAACGTGGCATGCATTAATATCTATGGTGTCCATGGATGAGTACGAGGGTAGGAAATTGGAGTCCAAGTTAAGCCCAAAATACTAATGGAAAGACCCATCAACTCAACAACATAAGCCAATAGACAAGTATCATTACTTGTGCACTAAAGCTCAAGTAGGATTATTTTGTATCCAATAGATTAAAGTCGCTCTAAAATCATCCAAATCCTGTTCACGCTGCCCTCTCCCTCCCTCTTCCCAAACATAGAGTCTCTTGTATCAAAAACCCACTCAAATACACATAAACCCAATAAAAAACCACATGAATGCTAAATGAGACCTTTTTTTTTTTTCTTCAAAAGGAATATGAACTGCCAAGATTATAGTTGACCATATACAATATTGGACAATTAAATCATAGACAAACAATCAACTCCACGTCTCCAATAACACCT
Organism: Phalaenopsis aphrodite; assembly: GCA_003013225.1. Taxonomy (NCBI): domain Eukaryota; kingdom Viridiplantae; phylum Streptophyta; class Magnoliopsida; order Asparagales; family Orchidaceae; genus Phalaenopsis; species Phalaenopsis aphrodite. The sequence continues at coordinate 2,144,291 of NEWO01000046.1, forward strand.
TTATTATTATTATTATATATATATATATATATATATATATATATATATATATATATATATATATATATATGGAAAATTTGAGCGAATTTAATGGCAAACACACGCCAACGCATATGCAAAGCTTGGATCAAGGACCTCTCGATTCAAGTAACTAAGCTTTCAACCAACAGGCTAAGGTGGCTTGCATGATCACACTTAATTATTAGTGGGTTCAAACAACAAGAGCCAAATTTGAGCCTAATATACTTATGGATATAGAAACCATCAACCCAAAAGCTTATGCATATTGATAAGAATAACCGCACAAATTAGGAACCACAAAAAATTAGGGACTAGACTCTTATTTCACTTTTAATTTAAGACTATTTTCACTTTGTTTGATACTGATAAGAAGCCAGCAAGCATCAAAAGATATAGTTTTATAGCATAGATGACAAATAATAAAATAATCTCCGATTGTAAGCCATTAGAAACCAAAATGTAGCATCTCATAAACCAAAAGATAATTAGTTTGAAAAAGAATAGAGATACCTGTCCATTCCAAAATAGCAAATTACATGCCATTCCTTCTTTCAACCATTTCACTTTCTCACCTACTTCTGCATCACTCAACCGAGTTTCTTCAAAAGTAGCCTAAAAATTAAAGATAATAGTTTAATAAGTTCTTTTAAGCAGCTATTTAATTGAAATATAAATTGCCATTTTTCCATAGCAGTTGTATTTAGTAAGAAAGAATTTAAAATAATGCGGTCGCCATTTAGAGGTGAATCCGATGTAAGAAAACCAGAAAAAAAGAGAGAATGAGAAAATATTTTTGACTAATTTATCTCAGATAACCCAGCATTTGACAACAATTTCGATTGAATTTTTGAAATTTAATCTTCATATTCAAGGCCTGATAAATTTAAGAGCATCTCAGTATTCACTTCAAGGCCGTTCAGGATTACTTTTATTTTTTATTTTTACTTTTGTCTTAAATTTTATTTTAAAAATACGTTTGTTTAGCGGATTTTTTTTCTGTATTTATTTTTTTATTTTTTTAAACATCTTCTTTCATACCTAATATGTTTTGTTTTAAAAAATAAATAAAATAAAATAAAAAAATCAAAAGTAATCCTAAATGGCTCCTAAACAAATATGTTTTTAAAAAAAAATACAACAACAACAACACAACAAAGCCTTAATCTCACTACGTGGGGTCGGCTACATGAATCCTTTTTCTCCATTGCATCCTGTTTAGTGTCATATTTTCATTTAGTTCTAATACATTAAGATCATTTTTTATACAAGAAGCCCAAGTCTTCCTAGGTCTACCTTAGCCTTCCTTAACATAAGTCGAATCTTAAACCTCTACTCTTCTGATCAGATCTTCAGTTATTTTTAAAAACAAATAAAAAATAAAATGATTCTAAACAAGCCCTTAGAATATCATTTTCTAACATTCTCAAAGTCTGCTAATAGCATGAAGAAACGAAAAAAACTTGCAATTTACCATTCCAAGGGATAAAGCATCTCCTTATTAAAATTTATTTCATCAATATACTTAATGCTGAAACAGGCAGAACCATACCAGATCCATGAATACATAGTTGGAGCCATCTTTGTATGAATATTGTTTGGTTTCCTTTACCACGTTTGCTTCCTGAAGCTGAAAGTATCAATAAAGGAATCACATTATGAATGAAACATAAAGAATCATAAGGTCAGCAGAGAGACTAGGCAAAACATTTTAAAGTAATAACCTGTACAAAAAGATGGTAAAAGTGTAAAAAAGAAATTCAATTCCTCTTCAATCGGTATCATATTTGCTATCAGGGTTAAACGGATAAGCATGCCTAGCATCCTCCAACCAATACAATCACAAAAAAAATAAAATGAGTAAGAAAATAAAGCTTTACCGTAGTTCCAGCTCGAAAGGTTTTGTCAACTGTGTTGCCTGTTATGTAGTTCCGTACTTTGGTCCTCACAAAAGCAGCCCCTTTACCAGGTTTTACATGAAGAAATTCTACCAAAAAATCAAGGTGGTAATGAAGATGAAACAAACTCAGCACAAACTGTGAAGTTAGCAAAATATACAACAGGGTTAGCAGTTTGATTAATCAATGAAGAGTATGAGTTGACTGGGGAGATGCTTGGCAATCATGATTAATCTAAGCAATAGCAACACATGTGGACCTTTATTTCAGCTCCGAGCTTGAATTTTTGTAGGCTAAATTTAACGCAGTTAACTAGCCTTATGGTCCCAAAAATGACAAGCACTGGCAGTGGCTAAGAGTCAACAAGTTATTGGACATGCTAAAGGCTTCTTACAACCACAAAATATACCTCCATTCCCGATTACTTAACCCTATATGAGCATGTGAGATTTCATGTTTTCACATAAGACTTCTTGCATGACCACAATAAACCGCTTGCGTGGGACATCAAGTACTAAACCGCAAATTATATATATATATATATATATATATATATATATATATATATATATATATATATATAAAAGAAGTAAATTGAACACTTTAGGCAACATTTTCTAACAATACCTTTTGTCTTACATAGTAGAAATAGTTAATGCTCATGCATAGCATAGCGTTATAAAAGGGGGACGGTAGAAATTATTAAGATGTAATTTTTTAAATTTAGTTAATTGTAACATACTTGAAGGGCAATGAAACAGTAGAAGATATTGATAGTGGTGCATGCTCTCTAGCAATGTAGCGTTCTTAAATATATTTTTCTTAATTTTTATACTTTCTTCCACAATTTAAACATGTCCTAGAGTTCGACAAATATATGACAGGATGGATCAATAATGTACTTGCTCACTCCCATGTTTGGTTGATAAGAAAGATCAACCAAAAAATTTGAAAAAATTAACTCTCAGGCATACTAATGTTTTTCCTATAAACATGCCACCAAACTAATGCTAAAGCAAACACTTGACAAGCTAAATTCCTGCCCAGGCTAACATGTAAATGAGCAAAATCAAAACTAAAAGATATTTGAAGAATGTGAAATGATTAAAAAGTGAAACAAAATTAAACACTTAAAAGTCAGCTTATGCTATTTCATTATCATTAACAGGGAATCAAAGTTGGAACAAAGTCGAGCGCAAGTATGGTTGGGCAAAGTTCCCCTCTGCCTACTTTCTATGACACAAGGAATTTTCTAATTTAAAGGACACTCCTCATAATTAGATAGAAGGTGAGTGACCTTTGGTCTACTTAAATAAACCCTAAGATGAGATAAAATTACTAGATTGCCCCAAATTAAAATGCTAGTAAAACATTGATTGAGTATCATAATATTTTGAAACTTAAATCCTATCACCCTTGTATAAATACTAAGAATATTAGCAACTCAAACTTGCTCAATGTTGTGTTTAAGAATTGCTCAATCAAACAAATACATAGCAAACTAGTAAAATGATGAAAGCCTTAAAAGCAATAGAAGCCAAATGTAATACATTGATTAGTATGATTCGTCTTGGGATCTGATAACCCAACTTCAAACTCGACTAGGATATTTAACAATCCGTTCACATAAAGCCTTCAAGGCTATTTATTGTGAATATTCACCAACCATCCTTTGAGCCACTCAAATTCAAAATGTAAACCTTTATCATCCCTGGATAAATAATAAAGATGTGGGTCACTCAAATTTGTTCATTTCAAAATTTCTTTGCCATCTCACACAACTTTCACAACCGCATATCCAAACCAACTCAATCAAGCTTAACCAATACATAATGGAACAATAAGAGGAAAAGGGCCTTAGAGAACAAATAGTCCAAACCCTTATTGAAGATCTCAAGAGCAATAAAAGCTAGATGCGTGTATTGATTTGTATGATTTCTCTTGGGGTCTGACAACCCAACTTTGGCTTGAGCAAAATATTTAGCAAATTAGTTACATAAGACCTTTAAGGCTATTTATTGTGAATATTCATCAGCCACCTTTTAGGCCACTCAAATTTAAAACTTAAACCCTATCACCCTTGAAAAAATATTAAGGATGTGTGCAGCTCAAATTTACTCATTTCAATAATTTCAACCACCTCAACAAAATTTCAAATTTACTCATTTAAGGCTATTTATTGTGAATATTCATCAGCCACCTTTAGGCCACTCAAATTTAAAACGTAAACCCTATCAACCTTGAAAACATATTAAGGATGTGGGCAGCTCAAATTTACTCATTTTGGTAATTTCAAATTTGTTTGACCACCTAAACAAACTTTCAAATTGCATATTCAAATCAACCCAACCCAATCGACAAATAGAAAAGCAATAAGAAGAGAAATTACCTAAGAGTACATCAAACCCCAATCCCTATGAAAGATATCAAGAACAACAGAAGCAAATGCAATGCATTGATTTGTGTGATTCATCATCAGATCCAATAACCTTACTTCAGGCTTAGTTAAGATATTTTGATACCCATTTTCATAATGTCATTATTTTTTTGTGAATATTCAATGGTTGGGCATATATTTCTTTAGTTTTGAGTCTTGCCTTTGTGCTTTTGTCATTATTGAGGTCATAAGTCCTACCATTGACCTTTCAAATTCTCAAGATTGTAAGTTTCACCTTTGGGCTATCCTCATTCTCAGTAATATAAATCTCACCATTAGGCTATTCTCATTCTCAGATTTTTAAGCCTTATAGACCAACTAATGAGCTATGTCTCAGTCCAATTAATCAAGACAACACAAAGCTGGCATGCCAATTTATTAAGGGTCAATCTTAGGCCTCTCCATTTTTAGAGTCATAAGTCACACCGTTGGGTTTCTTCGCCTTCAAAATTCATGTATCACCTATGAAATTTTCCAATTCATGAGGTTGTAATTTCATCTTTGGTTTTCCCTTATCCTCAAAATTTTAAGTCCTATCTTTGGGCCCCCCATATAAGACTTAACTTTTCAAATTTCAGATAAAATATAGCTTCTTGGGGTTTATGTAAGATGAAAGACACAAATGTTGGCTAAGTTCTTGATAATATCAATATGAGGCCACCAAATACCAATCCAGGTCAACTCCCATGCTACCAAGTTTAAGCAATCATCAGAAAGGAATTCATGCTTTGAAAGAATAATCTATTCACCCAAGAATAGCTACTCACTCAAAAGACTAAGCAAATTAATCTCCATGAGCTCTTTGTTTTAAGCCTCAAATTCTCGAGATCAAAATAAGTATTCCTTTAAGATGGAATCCCTATCATTTTTATTCAGTTTTAATGGACCAAATAATAGCCATCAAGTCCCCTTAATTGGACTAGCTCTTAGTTAATGAGTTTGCAAACAATTAAGAGTATGAAAAAACATAAAACTCATGAACTCTAAATGATGAGTAGATGTCAATCCACTGAATGTAAGATTGATTGGTTCATATGAGCAAGATACCCACCTAAGTAGATGCCAATCAATCCCAAGTTGAAGGCAACTCTTTGAAGTAAGACAAATTATAGTCCAACATCTAAAGCTTAACTAAGGATCCAATATTGAGGCAACTCATGGATATAATGCAAAATTCTCTAAAATGTGGTTAAATCATGTGAAAAACAATAAATGAATCTTAAGGATAGCTATTGAATCATTATCTGACATGAAATATGGTTGTGAAATAACGAGTGATAATAATACAAAAATCCATCCAATTTTTGTATGCTTTAGGGTATTCCCCTTTTAGGGTGGACCTAAATCTGGACTTTGATAGCTTAATTGGCAATGTGATATTGTTGAATTACTATTAACCATGTACAATACCTATGAAGCACAATCAAACTTATATCAAGCCTCAAATCCAGCTCAGTTTGAATCAGATATAACATGCCTTTTAGCCATTATTAAATATGTCTAGTAGCTTTACATCACAATCAACAATGAATTGTGTCTCTGAGCCTTTTCAATCCATAGTTAATTTTAAACTCCACTATTAAAGAACATGTTTTCAACCATATATCACCTTAGATTGTTTCAATACCTAACTAGAGGCAACTCAAGGTTACTTATCAACCTCCCTAGAAGTTAGAGTTCTAAGCCCTCTGACTTTTATAGATTGGGTCCATCAAGTCATCCTGATATTATGAAACCATAGGATATTAATTGAGTTATCCACACATTCCCTCACTCCAATCTAGACGTAATTGTTGTTCTCAATAAAGAGTGTTCTCTGCTAAAAGACAAAGATATTATTGAAAATAGAGCTTACACTTATATATACTCTCAATCCATTGGATCTTTGAGAAATCAAATCATCAATCATATTAGAAAAAGTTTAATAAATTTCAAAAAAATTTAACCCTAAAAATGCCAAAAACCTCTGCCCAAAACTCTAAAATTTTATGATAAAATATCCAAGAAGCACAAGTCCCATGGAATAATATCTCAAAGCCTTAACTTTATGTCGAATGATACTTTCTTTAATTTTTTCATGGCTAATCATAACTAATTATCAACAGGTTTTTCTTGTTTATTACCTAAATTAGTGGATAGATTTTTTATGGTTTGAACTCTATGGAAAAAGAAAAGGTTATCGGATTCAATCCCAACTATTATTTTGATATTGATATTCTAGTTGACAGCATAACATCACTCTAAGCTTTAAATTTCACATCATCTTCTACAACCTCCATTGAAAGTCCTCAATGCAGATAACACACATTCAAATGACTCGGGACAAGGAATTTCTATTTTGAGTGATAAGATATCCCTTAAATATAACTTTCTAAACAAACAATAGTTCAAATGCCATTATCTTACCCGCATACCTTAGATCAAAAGAGAAGCATTATCTTAAATTCAATCTGAAGAGTTTCAAAAGGGCTGAAACTATCTCTAGTGGAACAATGCTTTATACATAGCACATTTGCTCCTGACAAACTCTAGTATCATTATAATACTATATATGAGATAGCAGGTATTTTCAAGAGATAGATAAGCCCAAAAAGCCTTGCAAAAAAGAATATAGTAGTTGTACAGAAGAACCTTTTCGCAAGGAGTTAAAAGTAGCAAGTAGGGCTGCAAATGAACCAACCCGAGCTGAGCAAGAGCTTCTTCGGATTTGAGCTTATTTATTAAAACTCTGTTTCAGCTCAGCTTAAGCCTAATTAAAGCTTTTATGATCATGTTCAAGCTTTATTCATATAAGATCATGAATGCAAGCTTAATTTAAGCTCAACATAAATTCGATTCATATTTGTATTATCAAGCTTAATAACGATCAACTTATTTAGTAAAATAAATTAGTTCTATTTATCAAGATGAGGTTGTTGTGCTTTAAACCAACAGTTCTTGTTGAGCCTAAGAAATGAATTTTAGTTTAATAAAGTTTTTTAAGTTTTGGAATAGACTTGATAACTTTTTTAAAAAGTTTATTAAATCATTAAAAAATTTATTGAGTCGAGATCCCCCGTAAGGTACAAGGCAAGAGGATGACAGAACTAAGCTTAGTGCTAAAAGATTGTACTTTCAACTATACAAACATCAATACTTCAAACATTAATACTTTAAAATAAAAAGATAATTTATTGGCCAGATGGATTAAGCGGATAAGGAAAAGAAAATAAACATCCATCCAATGTGCAAAAAATTCTGTGACCAAACCTATTTACATCATTAGAGAGCTCATATTTACATTTTAATAGATAATATTGAGTATTATACTATTATATGAAGATATGGCTTTAATCTAACTTAAAGAGCATATTTATAATCATTAAATGATATTGTTCATAATCATAAATGAATCGAGTAGCAAGCTATTCAAGCTTGCTTATTTAACAACAGAGCAATTATTGTAGTCATGTTTGTTCAATTAATTAATCAAATGATTATGAACGAACTTTAATCATGTGAGCCGCAAGCAGTTTGTTCAGTTCATTTGCAGCCCAAATAGGAAGGATCAATCTTCTTCTAGGACCGTTCCATAACAAACAGCCTTAAAGTTTAAAAGCAGTTCAAAGTAATCTGCAACAAATTCCATTATTGAGCTTTTTTCAAAAACAATGGAATATTTTTTTCACTATAAATGGAAGCAAACGCTCGAACTTTTGATGCAAACAAAAAACACAATCTTCTCAGAACTTTAAAAAACATAATTGTGAAAATAAAATAGCTTGAAAAAAAGAAGAAGAAGCAATCAAAAATCCTAAATCTTCAATATAAAGCAGTAATCATTAATCACACCTAAAACCCTCCAAGGAGCCCCATCCACTTCTATATTGCTGCCAACCTTGATATCATTACTCGTGAAGGCATAAATTCCTGAATCCGAAACAAAATCGATAAGCAGAAAGGCTTAAGCCCTCGCAAAATTTAAAATATTTCGAGGAACTCACCAGGAAACCTAGAACGCAGAGGCATTCCAGGCAGAACCCGAAAGCTTGCCGGGGAAGATGGCATCGAAGATGCCAGCAGAGATGAGCGGAGGAGGCGAGGGTTCGAAGTGAGATGGAGGGAAACGATTCCCGCCATTTTCAGTTGGTTCTTCTCGTCTCTGCGGCTGTGTAGATAATTGTCAGCGGCGGTCTGTTTTATCCAAACAAGCTTTAAATGTAGATTTTCCACTGTAAAACCTTGTTGTTTCCAAAAAACAATTCAAGGGAGATTTACATTCATATCACACAATTTTTATCTATTTATACATTAGCCCCCCCAAAATTGGATATTTGCACTGCGAAAAACCTATCTAAGCACATGTGTGTGTTCCACGCTAAAAAAGATTGCGATTTTATTTTTTATGTAAAGTTAAAGATGTGAATTTTAGAGATGTCAACACTAGAGTTGAGGCGTTAGAAATGTAATACATAAAAATAGTGCGGCATGCATGTCAATGCCCCCATTAGCAAAAAATTAAACAGCATTCGAGACAAATCTTAAATAATCCATAATGTCTTATTAAAATCTATATCAAAATAATCTGTTATTGAAGTGCAATACAAAAACAAGGGCATAAACGAGGTAATTCCTTTAAGATAGCCTTAAAATATATAAATAAAAAACCATAAAAAATGGCTATTTTAATTTAAACAATAAATTATTACAATACTGCCCATTTGAATTACTTGAAACATTTAAGAAAACAAAAAAAAAAAAAAAAAGCAATTCTTTTCATGCTACACCCATATTATTCTTCTACGGGGTATACAGGAGCAGATAGGCTTTACAGAGCTAAAGCATTATGTATCACATTAAATCGTGATTTCAGAAGCTACAAAAATAAATCAAAAAATTAAAAAACGAAGCTATAGTAGAAATTATCTAGAACCCCTCCACACCACCAGGCCAACGGGGTAAAGGAGAAGGTAACTTCCTGCCAGAACTTTGCCTATATTCCTCAAAAGTGAGAGTGGAGGCACAAGTTGCTGGAGGCACCGTTACTGTAACTGAGACTCTGGGCGAAATCAATGGCCGATTCATTGAAGACGGCGGAGAAGGCGAAGAATACATTGCCGGCGCCGGAACTATGAGACCATTGAGGCTGGAGGACTTCGACATCTGCTTTTTTACTACCATCGATGGCTCTCGAAGCGGGTAACAGCTAGGGCACTTCATATCTTGGACGTTAGTGAGGGCTTCAACAATGCTCCTCATGGTAGGTCTCTCCGATGGATCTTTCTGAAGGCATTTGACTGCAATGTCGGCTACAGTCCGAGCAGCTTTTGGCGGGCACCGACCTTTGATTCGAGGGTCCATGATGAGGGATAGACGGCAATCGTCGGCAAGGAAAGGCTTGCTCCACTTGACGATATTTCGCTCTTCTTTCGGGTGGCGAGAATCCAGATTCTTCTTCCCGGTGAGCAGTTCCAGCAGGACGATGCCGAAACTCCATACGTTGCTCTTGGGGGTGAGCAAGCCTTTTTCTAGGGTTTCCACGGATAGGTTTGCACTGGCCTGGAAGAAAAGCATTCGTTATTACAGTTGAGCTGATTGAAATGTGTTTTTTCACGTTATAACAAGAGTTCATCATAATTATAGAGCAATAAAATGATTTTTGAAAGCTAGTTTATATCACCTACCACTGAGGTATTCACAATGTCTGGCTCTGGATTGTAGTTCATAGATCCATATCCTGATAGCTTTGCACTAAAATCCTTGTCAACTTGTATATTTGCAGTTGAGAACTCATGAAACATAGCCTGCATACATGAAGCATAAATCGACCTATTAGAAAAAGATTGATCATGTACAACAACAGCCATCCAAAACATGCAAGTATATAATGAAAGAATGACAATATCTATTGGACAAACAAGTCAAGCACAGGGATGAAACAGTAGGCTAAAATTAAATATGAAAGTACAAAGCATTTTGATCCAAGCTGTTCAAACCAGGAAAGAGACGGGCTTTTTTTTTTAATATATATATCCCCATGTTCTAGCTTAAAAATCGTTTTTTTAATAGTTAATTAATGATTAATTATTTAATCAAATTATGTCTGGTAATGCAACCATCCCAATGAATAAAACCAATTTAACAAACATCACAACTGTTCCTACAAAGTCTTTCGATTAATAAAAATCAATTTAACAATATCTTAGCATTAATTCAACTTTTGACTTAAAAAGCATATAGATTCATCTGCAGCTCAAAGCCAGCCACTTTAAATCATTAATAAAAAAGTTGTGTAGCTCAAAAACTTCTTTAACCATGAGGTGCTGAAGAAAAATCAGACATTGCAGAAACATAAAGCAAAACTAGTTTAACAAACAAGAGGAGGTAATTTGCAATTAAATTGGCTGAAATAAAACAATTGCAGCCTGCAGGGTAAAAAAGGTGCATCACCTGAAAAGGCCCTTCTTCGTGCAAGAAAGCAAGACCACGTGCAGCGCAAATGGCCAGCTTCATCCTTCCAGGCCAGTCAATTGTAGGCCCGTCGGATCTCCCATAGAGCAGCCGGTCTAAACTTCCATGGTAGAGCCTCTCATAGACTAACATTCTTTGATCAGAACCCTCACGTGCATGGAAACCAATCAACTTACAAAGTTGGGGATGCTGTAGCGATGCTATGGTGTTCAGTGCACTGATAAAATCCTTCAAATTCTGCCAGTAGCAAGTAATTCTCAGTTAGAAATTAGAACAAAAGTTTACAAAAAAAAAATTAAACACCAAAGTAACAGAAAAATGAAGCTGGGTTTTTCTTTAAACAAGCTTCACTACTGTATAAAACGGATGAGTTTTCTTTCAAGTTAAACAAGATTTAGAAATCATATAATAACGCATGAGGATAAATGCATATAACACCTAAATGAATAATAAAGCTTTACTGAAACCAAAAATATACAAACAGAAAAATAAGCCACCACGAGAATCGGAATCAAACAAGTCATCAGGTTCTGTAAAAATTATATAAAATTTTATAAAAATATATAAAAGCATTACCTGAGAGGATGGCATTAATCGAGTGACTGTAGTCTCAAGCTTCTTAGATCCCACCGAATCATCTCCAAATGTTGCCTTGTAGACAGTTGATGAGATGCCTCCAGAAACACACCTATCAGCTGAAAAATGCTGGCATGCAGCAGCAATCTCATCATATGTGAAATTCCGAAGGCCACCTCCCCCCAATGGAGGCAGAGGCAGGGGACCAGAGTTTGAAACAGGGCCACCATTCTTGCTCGATTTGAAGCTATCCATATTCTTCAACACAGAATTACCCTTTGGAGATGGCAATGGGAGAGGAAGAGCCTTCATTTCTTCTTGGTCATCAAATTCGATAGAAGAGGAAACATACTGATCAGCAACAATTAAACTTGAAGGTGCAGATAGTGCCCGGGCTCTATTATTTGTTGCTCGAGTGGATAATTGAACTTGTTTTGTCAGATTCCTAAAACTTGGCGGAGCGGATTGAAGACATGGTCCACAAGCTTCGGGGTCAGGAAGTGCGGTGCCGATGTTTTCCGATACAGAAACTGGCTTCTTGTTCCGTGAATACTGGCTTTTCTTCTTCTTGCGTCTCATTATGGTAAAGCAGCCCATCCTGCTGGCACCAGAAATGAGGTTTGACCTGAAATTACAAAAACAGAGAGTTACAGCCACAGTTATAACTATATCAAATGATAGATAGTAAATATAGACTAAAACTTTATCAAATAAGTTATATTAATGAAGCGCTAATGGGATAATATCACTGATAAACATAGTAACCATCATGAAAATTTTCAGAAATGATAAGCCAGCAAGCATGATGACTCCAATCAGCTTGAGATGTATCACATTAACAATTTAAATGTCAACCTCCAAACACGTGATATTATAGCATTTATTGGGCTGGTCTGCTTAAATGAATAGGAGCCAGCTCCCACCAACTATTGCGAAAAAAAAAAAAAAATCATTTTTTGAAAACTGTTGTGGGTATTGTAATTATTTTCATTTTAAAAATTTAAAATAATAGCTTTCTTATAACTATGACATTACAATAGATCTGGTTATAAAAAGCTATTTCTCTCCACAAAATTTTTCAGAAGCAGCAAGAGGGTTGTAGACTTGTAGCCAAATGAAACAATGGCCGCATTCTAAAAAACAAAGGGATAAACAGGATGTCACAAACAAACCCTTAGGGGCCGTTTGGTATCAATTTTAGTTGAAGTATTTTATTCTTTATTTTAGTTTTGTTTTTCTTTTGTTTTTTATTTAAAATGAAACATTTTTAATATATTATAGGGATAATTATATAGATAACACCCAAAACATTGCTAATTTACAAAATCTAGCAACCATGTGATATTTTTTAACTGTTGTATTTACGCCTGCCACAATCAAACCATTGAAAATTTGGTAAAAATGAAAAATATGGGTTTGGGTTTTATCATGAATTTTGATATTTGAGATCAAATTTAACAAATAGATGAAAGATGGTGCTAGATTGTAAATGGCAATGTTTTGGGTGCTATGTTACTATGTATGTAATCGCCCTATTTTTATAACATAGCGAGTTATTTTTAAAATCACTCAACATAATTTTATATGTTTCAAGTATTTTTAAAAACAAGTTAAATTTTTTTTTTTTAATCAAAATAAAAATGCACTAAACAAACATAATTTTTTAAAAAAAAGCAAAAAAATAAAAATAAAAATTAAAAATTAAAAAAACAAAAGTGATCCCAATCAAGCCCTTAATAAATATAATCAACCAACACAGATGAAAATATTTTACTTTCACTTTCTAAAAACTATATAACTATTAAAGCAGGCAAATCAGCAGTTTGTAAGATTTAAAACATCTAATCTAAGAAAACATCTATAGCTTCAGACCAAACCCAGCTTACAAACTATAGTAGATATTACCTAATCACTAATATTTATGGCTAATTCTTCCATTATTCGATAGTTATACCTATCAGCAAAAGTTGTTGATTTCGTTTTTGAATAAGTTAAATAAAAGAAACAGATCGTACTCCCGGTTTTGAATAAGAAAAAGGCAAAATCGACAGACCGATGAATTTAAACTGCACCACCATCCAAGTAAGCGAATTCCAGCATCCAAGATTCAATTAAATATGCTGCAAATCAATCATTAAATTTCTTTCCCGATCTCAACCACCTCCAAAAAGCTTGCACAGAGCCTTCGAAGTACAATTATAAAACCTAAATTTCCCAGATTCATCAATCCAACAAGTTTCAGCAATCGCAGAAGCACGAAACCTAAATCCCCAAACTTCACCAAACGACTGCCGATCCTCAGTCCCACAATGCAATAATCAAACCATGCAAATTCGAACTCGATTGCCACCAAAAAAAAAAAAGAAAAAAGAAAAAAGAAAAAAGAACAAAAGATATCGGTAAACTCGCCTCAGAAGAAGCTCTCCGTGTTCGCCAATCCGAATCCAATGCAGAGGAAAGACTTCCTCCTTTTTTTCGCTATAGGTGAGACCGGGAAAGGAGGAACAGCAGAATAAAATAGGAACAACGATGAGAAACCGAAATTAAAAGAAAATAGAAAGAAGTAAAGAATAAGAAAAATCAAAGGAAGAATAAGGTGTGAGACAGAAGAAAAAGCAGGAAGATGATGGCGACAGATAGGTTTTGGTCAAACCGGAGATTTTGCGAAAACAACAACGCCGACTACCTTTTAAAAATTCTTAAAATGGCGCCTTCTCAAATTGCCCTTCTTCTTTGCCATTTTTGTTATTTCTCATATTTTCATAATAACCCTTATCTTATCAAATTATAAAATTTCATATTTATTAATCACAACAATTTTAATTATTACTCTATTTTTTTATTTTTGGGTAAAATAATAATATTTTTTTATCTTACTATATGGGGGTCCGCTATATTAATCCTTCTTCTCTATTATGTACTCTGAAGTGTCATATTTTTATTTAATTCTAATATATTAATATTATTTTTTATGTTAATATTATTTCAATTTTTGTGAGAAGATTTAATTAATATATATTATTTTTATTAGTTTATATTTGGTGTTAATATGATAGTGAATTAATTTTAAAAGATGCAAAATTATTTTTTAAAAAAATGATAATTATTTTAAAATTAATTTTATGATATTTATAGTGTTTATTTTTATTACTATAATTTTAAATAATATTAATAAGATATAATAAATAATAAAATATATGAAAATTAATAAGCTTAAAATAATATATATGAAGATTTAAACTTGTCAATAATTAATATGTAATTATCACTATTTTTCCAAAGCTAAATGGCGGCATTCGTAAATAAAAGAAAGAAGGAGGGCATCCAGAATATGATAAGAATAAATTAGGAGCCGGCCGTTGAGAGCGACAGCTCGGTCAAAGAGGGGAAAGCTAAGCATTCGAGGCGTTTTTTGGGTGCAGTTACATTGGTAGGAGATAAAATTTTGACCGCGAATTGACCGTTAGATCTCATTCACAACAGTATTAGCGGTTCAGATTCCCCTAAAGCCGGTCAAAGGTTAGCGACCCTCGCGTTGGAGGGATGCACACCGCATTAGCCCGTTGCGGGTCGCACCTGGCTTATCAAATCAAACCTAACTTTTTAGCGAGCACTTATATTTTACACATAACACTCAGTAACGATATATTTAAATATCTAACATCAAAATTTTAAGTTTCATATTAATAACATCCAGATCTTGAATTTTACATAAAAATGTTGTGACGGCATTTGGTCACATAAAAATGTTGAAAGACAATAGTTGGCGATAAAAGTTTGTAGTCGATGGTTGCAATAGCGGCATTTGGTCACATATACCATATATGGAAAAGGCAGTTGTAGTTTGCCACAAAAGATCGTACTTAGTTGTTGCAAAAGCAATAACTAGCCATAAAAATTATAGTCGGCGGTTGCAATAGAAAAAGTTGGCAATAGAGACCACAATTGGAAAATGCAACAGTAGTTGTTTGTCACAAATATCATAATTGGTTGTTATAAAGAAAGTAGTTGGCCACAAATGTCATAGTTGGACTACAACAGATGCAAACAGTGGTGGTCGGAGGCTGATGCTCGGTAGTAGCAGGCTGTGACGGCCGATGGTGGTCGTTGGTGGCTGAAAGACAATGGTCTAAGATGCTTGGTGACTACAGAGGTTAGTGGTTATTCGTTGGGTCTTCAATAAATGTGTTAAAAGCAACAATCATATTTGTAACACAATAATTGCAAACAGAGGTTGTTGGTGGTCGGTGGCTAACAATGGCTGGCAGTGACGATCGGTTGGCGACAGCAATCAGTGATGATTGGCAGTGGTTGACGGTTATCAATAGGCCATATTCGACAACGGTTAACGATTACAATTTGTTGCATCGTTAATGTAAGGGTTAGATATAGATATATAATATATGTATTTCGAAAGCAACAGTTATAAACAGAGTTCATCGACGATAGATGGTTGGCAATTGCAGGCAATTACGACCAATGTCGAACGACGATGACCAATGAGCAGTGGTCAGAGGTTATGAAAGTTGGTGTTTAGGTATTTAATATGGGTTTTAGAAGCAATAATCGTATTTGGAATACAAAAGTTATAAACAAAGGTCGCCAGTTGTCGGTCCTTGGTTGCAGCAGTCAATGACGATCAGTGGCGATAAACGGTGGTCGACGGGCGGTGGTCGATCGTGGTCAACGACTATGAAGATCGGTGGTTTTCATAAAATATTCTCTCCATAACAAGCTTTTGAATTCCTCTTCTTCTTTCCTTTTCCTTCAAGCGAGGAGAGAGAGAGAGAGAGACTATTTATAGAATTTGAGGATGGATATTTTGATCTTCTTACACATAATCATCTAACCATCCGATCATATGGTCCCTGTTGATCTCCCTTGATCATAAATGAGATTTTAATGATTTGATTGTCTTAATAACCTTAGAATTCAACAAGCTTATGCTCATTCGACTCTCGTTGAGACATTTGATTTTATTATAAATATGTCAATTTTTTGAGTCTATTTGTTCATTCAATTAACGATAAAAAACTTTGATGATTGTATAGTATGGAACA
This sequence comes from Phalaenopsis aphrodite, assembly GCA_003013225.1. Taxonomy (NCBI): domain Eukaryota; kingdom Viridiplantae; phylum Streptophyta; class Magnoliopsida; order Asparagales; family Orchidaceae; genus Phalaenopsis; species Phalaenopsis aphrodite. Next base: position 2,160,730 of record NEWO01000046.1, read on the forward strand.
TATTTTCATATTTTTCTACAAATTTTTCACTATTTATGTCATATTTATGTTTTTCCAGGTATTTTTTATGTTATTTGAAGGATACAAGGCTTAAAAGGCTTAAAAGGAGCTTATTGGCATCTGGACACCACAAAAATGAAGATTGTGTTGTAGCTACGCCACTGTCGGCATAGTTATGCCCAGTAATGTCATACACACGCTCTCTTCATGCCCCCCTCAAATATAGTAATTGGCACCGTGATACCAAATAGCAGACGTACAAGCGCCTAACACTATGCGCCTATATGCCACTTGTTGAACACCTAGGCATGCCATTTATGAAGAGCTTAGGCGCCTCCTCCAACCAGGGCGCCACTTCTTCTGAAACTATGATACTGCTTTTCAGATCCATGAGAACTTCTTTACAGAGTGAGCAACATTCCGACACTCCAAAGAGAAACCCCGATGACAAACAACCGACTTTGTGAAGTTACAATGGCTATATATTTTTTGGCAATTCATGGATTCAATAAATGGCTACAAAATTGGAAATTTGAAGTAACTGTGGCTTCACTCTTCCACTAAGAGTGACACTGAGGGAAGAATACAATCTATCAGAGGGAGTCGACGGAGATCACTCGCAAGTCAACCACATTCTTCATTGAAGGAATCTTAAGAGAGTGTAAGAGGTTGTAAGAGTTATCTCGAGAGATAACAAGTGTGAATTTATTGAACTTTAAAGGATGAAAAAATCAATGAATGGTTTATACATTTTTATAATTGGGGAAGAATATTGGTGAGATTGTACCAAATTGTATTTACTTTAAATTTGTAATGGAATTTTTGTTTTGCTCATCTGTATGCATATGACTTAAATTTCTCTCCCTGAAATATATTTCATGCAAGTTAGAATCAACCTTGTTATGTGATTGTATAAATTGGATATCATAATTGATACTTTAATCTTTTGACCTTCATATACTCCTAAATAGTTCACTTAGAAAGTTAAAATAGGTTGTGATCTAGTACAACAGAAGTATGCTAGTGGAACAATTAGGTTAACCTACACTGCTCTAAGAAAATAGGCATATTATTTTCAGGATAGTGCAATCGTATAGAAAAATTTGTAAACACTAGGGTTTTTGCATGCTTACGGGACTAACTATAATAGGAAACTCCAACTCTCTTTTGACCACTAAAATAGCTAAAGAAATTGTTGTTTTTGATTATAAATTTCATTTGTATTAATTAAATCGATTTGATTTGCATAATTAAAATTCAGGAGAGGCTTTCATTCACTTGTTCAATCTCAAAACTAGTCGTAGGATTTACTTTCTATAAAAACTTTAAAAATAATAATTAGAAACTTTAAAAACATCTAATTTTGAGCCTTCAAATTAGACTCAAAATCACTAGATTAGAACTCTTATAAGCTTTGGAAGTTCACTCGTTCCTTATTAGATCGATAAATGGACTCAGTTATATATACTACTTGTACAACATGCATACTTATGTGATTCATCAGTGCAACATAGCATTTGGTCAGTATCAGACCTTTAATTGCACTTCAATGGCTTGAGTTGGGTTTGCTTGGACATGAATTAAATTAATTTTGGTATCATTAGGTTCGTCTAGTCGAGATGGTTAATATGACCATAAACTTGTTTTAATCGGAGTTCTGATGATCATGAATTTGAATTTATAACTTTTATTACTAAAAAAATGCATCGAGATTCATGTTAGATGATAAAAATTTATTGATGACACATCAATTACTATTTATACTTTTAAATATTGAAATAAACAATTTCATACATAGGTAAAATAATGTGTGTACACGCACGCGCACGTATCAAAAAGATGTATGCACTGATCTTAAAAGGGATCTGACGATCTAGAGGGGAAGAGCAGGACGAAGGCAGACCCACAACTAAGAGATCATGAGGGGGCACATGACCGAAAGCGTAAAACCAAGCAACCAAAAACTGACTAAGCCACGAGGTGATAAAAAAGACCACTGAATGATCCAAGCACGAGACATCCGACAAAAAACGTGATGAAAGAGCATTTGAGTTAATCGCTACAACAAAGCCTAGTTGTTGGGATAGACTACCTTCTGGTAGAGACGTTCCAAAGAAAAGCCCGGTTCCATAAAATATCAATAACCATCCTATGGAGACTCCATAGGCTCCTCATAGGGGATTAAAGATAGTCAACTTGGTTGGATCAGTCGACTTGACCACAATAATCAAGCTTAGCAAACTGAGCTGACCTAGTCGACCCAGAGTCAACTAAGCATAGCCAACCGATTCAAANAGTCGACCCAGAGTCAACTAAGCATAGCCAACCGATTCAAAAGGTGGTTGGACAGCAAGCCCATACATGTAAAATATCATAACTACCCTAGTACAAATCTCTTATTAATAGGGGCAAAATTGTAACATCACCACTGTACCATCTCCTCTATAAATAGGAGAAGTATTTTATGAAGGAAACACTATTCATCACACACACTCACTCTCTCTTTATGTCTCTTTACTTTACGCTATATTCCTTGGATGTGATTATGATTTTTTCTCAAATCAATATGATCCAATTCTGCAGTGTGTGTTTAATTCTAATTGGATCAAAGCCTTATTAAAGTTTAAGGGTATTTCCATCATTCCCACCACTTCGATGGACGTAGTTGACGAGTATAATCTGTGATTTACCGGCTCTAGGTGCATATAATATTTAAGTTCCAAAAATAAGGTATGACCCAGACGTCCCATTTACGTGCGGTCTTCCTTGGTAGCTTAGGAAAATCACTTTATGATGTACATTTATATATGTTGTTTTAAATGTGATATTAAAATTCAAGAATATTTAAACTCATATTATTAAAATCAATGTAGTAGCAAATATAGAATTCATTCAAACACACAAGTAAACAAATATAAAAGAGTTAAAATAGTGGCCACCATGAAGCAATTCATCCTGCATACCAATTCGTACTTTTGTAGTCTGCATTGTTTTTTTTTAAATTCAATTTTGGTGATTTTAAATCGAATTCAAATTATTTAAAATCAATTTAAAACTAATTTCTGATTTTAAATTTGACAGAAATTTAATAATTTGAGTGAAGTTCCTGCGCCGAAAGTGATGATTTCTTAAACAAAATTTGACTAAGAGTTTGAATAGTCATCAATATTCTACCATGATTTTTTTATTGAGACCCACCAAATTTCATGTTGTTGAATCATGTATTGTCTTATGTAAACGCATCTCGAGAGTTAGAGTCGAGTGAAGTAGATAATAAAATGAAACAAGAATTACTGTGGAGAGAACTGAGAGAGTCTCAACGGTCTGTATCATTTATGTCATCTTTTTGTCTCTTATTTATAAGAAAGTATTTTGTAAAATTATAGAAAAGATGAAGTAATTGTGGAATCGTTCTTAATGTGTAATTAATGATCTAATTAATTATTGAATTTCATTTCATATATATATTACAATTTGATTTTTTATATGACAATAAATAGTTGACGATTCGCTAGAATGAGCCAGATTGAGGCCATCGAATGGGTGGCGACTGTCTGTGTTTGAATTTCGAGCACATCAAGTATATGTGCCTTATTTATGAGGAGTTTTCAAAATGATCATTTAAATAAGATATATGATTTTGAGGAAGAATTGAGAAAATGTATGGAGTAATAAAATCTCATTCAAACGAGCTATTACAAATGTCAAGTTTCACATGAATGGATGGCTAATTTATGGAGCTATGAATCATATTTATTAACTTCATCACATTTTTTAAGAATACAATCAAACTTATAGTAAAACATTTTTTTTTTTTCACGATGATGTGTGATTAGCTTTGTTGTGTGTTCGATAATTTGTGGCGGGAGAGTTATATTAGAGTTTGAGTTTTGTACGAAAATTTAGCACAAACACAGATGAAAAGGACTTGATAGAGGGGGCAGTAGGTCATTTTAAATGGAAAAAAAAAGAAATAAAGTAATAAAAGGGTCTAACCTAGTTGATTCTATTATTTGGATGTACATTACGAGACTTTGCTTGCTCTTGAAGAACACAAAATAATATCAAAATAACGAGAGAAATTGACTTTCACTTGATGACTGATAAAATATTGGAGAAGTGATGTAACCCGATCGGGACGATGAAAAACTAACAGTAGGGGCTCTGTGGTGGAGATATGAATTCAATTGCGCTAACGGTGGTGGTGACTAGCAACAATTATCCGACATCAGTACCAGTGATAGCCATTGAGATAGCGATCCAATAGTACCAATTCGACGATAAGGTTCAACAGCTAAAATTGTGTCAAATATATGATTGTGATCTGACGAAAACTACGATATTAACCAATCAACGGTGGCGGCGATAGTGGTGTTGGCTACGTGACTGTGGTTTGACGGTGAATAGAGAGGGCTATGGTCTGACAACCTCGGG
>NEWO01000046.1:2188847-2209974 GCA_003013225.1 Phalaenopsis aphrodite
GAATGCTAAAGTAAAGCCCTGCAACACCAGAGTTCACCCCAAAGAAGCGCTCTCACAGAAATTTCCTCTCCAATCTCCTCACAGCCGAAAAAAAAAATCCGCTCTCCTTTTCTTGCCAACTTTTTCAACAACCCCAAAAAAAAAAACAAAGGAACTATCCTTATAGGCAAAGAATAGAGGAGAGGAGAAAGAATTCCACCCCCCAACAGTCCACAGCACTCGAATCGGGCCAAGAAAGAAAAGGGGATGCTCCCTGCCTACAGAAGGCGAAGCCAACCACACCTCTCGGATCGAGCGGCGAAGCCAGTGGCAGCGAGGGAAGCAACGGGAAGAGGAGAAGAAAAATGTTATTCCAGTGTACCAGGGAACAAGCTTCCCAAAGTCAAACTGCCGAGAGAAGAAAACCCACGGCTCAAGGAGACTGGCGCGGCTTCGGGAAGGAAGGCCGCAGGCAGAAGAAAGTCAGGGAAGGACGGGCGAGGTCAACTCTTTCCTCGCGTGGAGGAGAAAGAGCTCGCACGGCTCGAGACCGAGAAAGGGAAAGAGCCAGACACGCGAACGGGAGAAGAGTTGGGAGACAGAGCTCGAACGCAGGGGGGATGTGTTAGAGATTAAAGAGGAAAGGGGGAAGGGTAAAAAAAGTTTAATTAATATATATATATATATATAAATATAGATATATATATATATATTAATTAAAAATACGATTTACTCGCGCGCGGCGTTGCGACAAAATGGGTGTCCTCCCTGGGCAAAATCGACGTTCCGGACGCGTCGGCGCAGTCCGTTTCGTCATCCGGGGTCGCTCGGACGACGTCGTCGACAATCGAGTCGAAAATGCGCCGAAATTCAAATTTCACAAAATTTCGACCCGCGATCGATCGTCCTAAAAGGTTTACTTGAGCATTCGACAAGTAACAGTGCAGACAATGCGAATTGCGGCGATCAAACGCGTTGACTCTCTGAATTGTGAAGCTTGTGCGCGCGGGAGTGCGAATTGTGCAGAAGGTCACCCTAAGGCTCGGAAAGGTCCTACAGGAATTCCTTTTGGGTTTCCTCATGTCGGTTTCATCCTTCTAAGTGCTAGAAGTCGATACCACACACGCGAAGTTCCAAAAGAGGACGGAAGTAGGTCGAACTAAAACTAGGCGGGTCCCACTTCTAAGGTTCTAAGATAGTCGCAGGAAGACCCCTAAGGCTAAATCCTAACTCCTACGAGAAATACTAGACCTCACGAAAAATGAGGTCAACAATATTGTGTTAAAGGAGGCATTTAGGTTGGATATAGCTTCAAGTGGGTATGCTTTAGAGTGATGTAATTTGTTGTACGGGACCAAGGTTTGGAGAATTGTCTAAAAGGCAGTAGAGTGATGGCGGACTTGGGAGTTGCTGGATTAGGGTTGGGAGGATAGAAACCGGAGAAGGCTCTTTTTATGGTTTATAACGTGAGGCTTGGGTTAGATATGGAAGGAATGGTGTCGATGCTTGTAGGGCTAGGCGTGTTGGGGATTGTTTTGGGTTCATGGAAAGTCGTTGATGAATTTAGAGGAAGTGTTTGGTGTTGGATCAGGAGTTAGAAAGAGGGAAAACGGGGAAAACTGAGATAAGAGGGAAACTCCTAAGTATCCTAGATAAACATATATGTAGTCAACGCTAGAGCAGCTACTAGGCTTTTGTTCAAAATTGCATAAGTACTGTATTATTCAATAATAAAATGTGTGTTACAACTTTAGTGTGTTATGCTGGAGCCCGATCCCGATCCCGCCTCCCGCCTCCCGCCTTCCGCCTTCTGATCCCGTTGCCACGAAGCGTCGCGTCTCCTCTAGTGTCGTGAAAACTGCGAACTGCTCCCGCTCCTATTTTAGCGAAGAGTTGCGTCTCCCGCCTCTTGCTTGATCGAACCGTTCTCGCCTTCTCTGTTTCCGCGAAGCGAAGCATCTCTTCGCTTCCTTTTGTTCGTGATAAAAAGACTTCGGACGACTCTCCTTGAAGTTTAAGAAGTCACGGTTTTCTTCTTTGGACTTCCTCAGGATAGATGGAAGAGAAGTGAAAGAAGTAGTTCCTTGCGGTGAAGGAAAAAGAAAGATGAAGAAGAAGATTGTTCTCCCTTGGCTTCTTCTTGGTAGCTTGTGGCTGAAGAGAAATTGGGTATATTTCTCTTGTAATTTTATCTCTTTTGATGTATCTCGGTGTAGAGTTTCTTCGGTGTATCTCGGTGTAGAGAGAGAAGAAAAGAGAAAGAAGAAGAGAGCAACGCAGTGAGAGATTTTTCTTGTAAGTCGAGGTGATCGACTGGTGTAAATTCCTCAAGTAGTAAAATCCTCTGCAACTCCGTAGAAGTTGAAAATTTGCCGAACCACATAAATCTGTGTGTTCCGTTGTGTTACTGTTTTCAGGTGTGAATAATCTCGTTCTATTTTTCACGTCGTTGATCGTTCTCTTGTTTGATTTTTATATATACAACAACAACTGGTATATCTATATCGCAACAATAATACAGTGCTCTTAACACTCCAAAATATAGTGGTAGCCTACATAGCTAGATAATGGAAGTTAGCCCAATTACAAATATCTGATGGATGTGTTCATGCCATTAGTTGGCCAAAGAAAGAAAATAAAATAAGTACATAATAATAAAGCAAAAAAATTCTTTCTTTAAATCAAAATTCAGCCAACGCAAGTGTGGAAGTAGAGGGGTTTTAGTCCTCATGCAATATTCTAGCAATATTTCTTCCTCTAGTGGAGTGGCCAGCCCTCTCTTTTCGGATTGATATTCTTGTTTTAGGTAGAACTCAAGTCATCAGCTCACAGGGGCTAATCTCGGCTATAAATGCTTTATTTAATCGCTCTCATATGTGATTTGCAGCCACAACATTGACAAGCTGGCATCTTTTGGTCACATTTTGTTCTCTTCATATGGCGCTATGGATGAAGTTATTTGAACATAAACCTTTTGATCCAAGGGCAGTAATGGGATTTGGAGTACTGAATGGATGCTCTATTGGTCTGTTGAATTTAAGCCTCGGTTTCAATTCCATTGGATTCTACCAGGTGCTTCATCTTCTAGTGTTTTGTTTAATAACCTTAATATCTACATAAGTTTTCTTTTCTGTACAAAATGTTTTGGTTATAAAGATAAACATAACCGTTTAGCGTTGGTCCTTTCCGGATACAAATTTTAGATTTGTGGCTACTGTAGCCTGCTTCTGCTTTTTTAACATTTAATATCCAATTGGTCTCAAATTGGAAAGCTTTTAATGTTTTACTGTTAGCAACTTATTATTTCACATGCTTATTCATTTGTTCTATATGCTTGTCTTTGCAATACAGATGACAAAGCTTGCAATTATCCCATGTACTGTTCTGTTAGAGACTCTCTTCTTCAGAAAGAAGTTCAGGTTTGTTTTATACACATTGTGAGGCGGATATTGTTGGATAAAGATTAGTTTGTTTTACAGTCATATACATTTGTTAAGTATTAACTCTTAACAAAGCTGATATCATTGCACACTTGAAATTTATCTCATTCTTTTTCTTGAATATTGAAGATGTGCTGATTCTTGGAGGATGAATAAAATATTCTTACGTGGACAAAATGATCAACATGTTGACGACCATTTTGTAGTTCAAATAAGTGCTACAGCAAGCGTTCTTATATTTTCACCCAGATGTACTCTGGAAACAATGTCTTTGAGTAGAAATTCTTTTGCTTGTTTATTATTGTTAGGGGCATTTTCATACATACCACACAGTTCTTATGTATTTAAATATCTAACACCCAGGCATTCATATTTACATGCATATCATTCAAATCCTTAAGATCTCATCTAGAATATCACCATCATTATCTTTTTGAAAGTGAAATGCACTTGTTATGCATAGGTTTATGACACCAATGTTGGTTATGAGTATATATATCAAACTTTGGGCGGAAGATATATTACATTGTAAATACATAAGAATTGTGTGATATGTATGTAAATTTACGCTATTATTATTATTATTGTTAATTTTAAAAGAAGTTTGATGGTAAAATTTTTCTTTTTCTTTTTTTTTTTTTGCATTCTTAATAACGGATGCTAACCTTAAAATGTGATGTGCAATTTGTCATTACTTTTAGTCATGCCTGCTCTTTGGTTGTCTTAATGTTTGCTTTGTATGTTCATATTTTTCATTTTCTTTCATTAATTACCAATTATGTACCACTCCTAAAATTTTTATTTTCTGGTGCATCTGATCATTTTGTGTGGGAATTATAATGCCTAGATTATATCTCGTGTTCGGTGTGCTGTTCATTTCGTACCTATTCGAATAACATTTTGGCTCTTTTTATTGGCTTACTGCAGTCGGAGCATCCAATTATCCCTGGTCATCCTTCTTCTTGGTGTTGGAATTGCCACAGTGACGGATCTTCAACTCAATATTCTCGGATCTATCTTGTCGCTGCTTGCAATTGTTACGACATGCGTCGCCCAAATTGTATCCTTTAATGATTTTCAGTTTAACTACTCTACCATAAAGTAAAATTTATTTACAACTTTCCATTTGAAAAAGTTTATATAATTAGATTACATGATAATTAAGGTTTTATTTGTTATATTGACCTCGACATAAATTTCTCGACTCAATGATGTCTAGTAAGACATAAAAAAATGAAGATCAAATAGGAGAGCACATAAATCTATGCAACCACACTTCAATTAGCATTGAAGTTATTCAAACATCATTTGATCGTAAAATAAACGGCACTATTGTGTTCGAAACACCGAAAATATTTCAGGTAGGCCACTCAAAGAAAATGAAAGTCGCTAAATATGGCATCCTGCAAAATAAAGTATAATTTCTTGAAGTATTTTTGAGGTTCTTCATACGACCATTGTTTATGAAGCGGATTGCCTTGGTGGCTAAGTGCCAATATATCAAAACGTACACAATTGAAAGAAAATATGCTAAGAATTAGGTATTTCATTTAACATATGTGTTAAATAGGGATTACAATATTTAATAAATAAATCTAATAAAACCCTCTTATTACACATAATTTTCAACACTCTCTCTCAAGATGGACGAAAAATATTCACTAAGCCTTACATAATCTAGCTAACTCCACTGAACTTAGTCCTTTAGTGAGACAATCAGCCACTTGCTCTGCAATAGTTATATGACTCAATTCCAACAATCCATTATTTAGCTTCTCCTTGATGAAGAATCTATCAATCTCCACATGTTTAGTTCTATCATGTCGCACCAGGTCGATATTTGTCGCACCACAACTTCATTTGAGTTCCCTGATCCAATTTGGATTCAACCAACAAGACTTTCAAAAACATCACCTCAGTAACTCCTGATGCCATGGCCTATATTCAGACTATGCTATTGATCTTGCTACAACCGTTTCTTGCTCTTCCACAAAATCAAGTTATCACCTATAAATATGCAGCATTGTGATATGAATTGTCATGCCATTCTTTCTTAATATCAACCCTTTTTTTATTCTTTTCCAATTCGTCCAAACGGCAAGCTCATCCTTTAGGTGCGAATTCCCGCCTAACCTGGTTTTCTCCACTACAATGTCGAACACGCTTGACATGTCGCTCGACGATCTGATCAAGAACAAGAAAAATCTGGCGGCAAACACCGTAATGGGAGGGATGGAGGATCGAGCGGTCTCGGCTCGACCCGCCGGCAGATGAAACGCTTCGGAAACCAGTCTGCCCCTTATTCCCTCGACAAGGCGTCAGAATCAGCATAGCAGCACGATATGCACTCCAATCGGACGCCGACATATCCTTCTCCCGCGAGTAGGGTTTCTTATATGGAGACCGGAAGCAAGATCTATATCTCGAATCTTGATTATGGCGTCTCAAACGAGGACATTAAGGAACTTTTTTTTTTCTGAATTTGGCTATCTAAAGCGTTTCTTTATCCACTATGACGGGAGGGGCAGATCAAAGGGGACAGCTGAAGTTGTCTAAAACGTTTCTTTATCCACTATGACGGGAGGTTCAAGATCTTTGTGCGGTGGTCCGACTGCAGGAGATATGGTGGCGGCGGCGACCTGGAAAGGAGGCTGTGGCGGGGGCCTGGACAGACGGCGGCGACTTGGAGCGATGACCGGCACTGAACGTGAGTGCGTCTCTCGCACAGGAGGTTGAACGTGTCACGTCTCCCGCACGGGACAGGGGACACGTCTCCCGCACGGGACAGGAGAGGGATGCGGGATGCTCGTGGGTTTGTCTCCTGCACGGTATGCGGGCAGGACGCATGGGTTGTCTCCTGCACGGGATGCGGGAAGGACGCATGAGGGTTGTCTCCGTAGAAGAGAGATAGAGTGGGGAGTAAAGTATTGGATCCTGTGGGAAGGATTGATCTGGAGGTCCCGAAGGTCCTGTTAGGCCTCGTACAGGGAGCTAGTGCCTTGATAAGAACCGTGAATTCAACTCATGCTTTGACGTAGGTGAAGCTAAATCTCTCTCCTATAGTTCTGAAGCTTGATGGACCGACCACTTATCTGAGCTGATCATGTCAGAATTAGGCAGCTCTAGTAGGAAAAAGACTAGAAGAATATCTTACTGAGGACGAGCCAAAAAGTGACGGTGCTGGGAGGGATAAGTGGAGGACCACTCACGCTTTAATTTACATCGAAGGGTGACATTGTCATTTATGTCTGCTTCAGTAAAGGTACTAGAGACACACTTGCTCTTGTCTCTATTTCCACCACAGCATCATCAGAATAGATCATAGATTCTGGTGCTTTTCATCACGTGTCAGTTATTGTTGGTAGGTTTTATTCATATACTTATCCAGCAGTACCAGAGAGCATACAGATTGCTGGTGGTACAACGCGGCCTGTAGTTGGTAAGATTACAGTGACATGTATCAATCATATGACTTTGTCCAATATTTTGCATGCTCATTCTTTTTCAGTAAACCTCTGATCCATTAGTGTCGTCATTCTCCAGTTAAAATACATTGTTTCTTTTGATATTTCTTAGGTGATCCTCCAAGAGAAAGGGACTGGTCGGACACTTGGGACTGAAACGTGGCATAATAGCTCTGGTACTCGGACCGAGAGGGGATGAACTTGGCTCTGACATTCATACTGGAAAGTGTTGTAGTAGAAGAATCTATGAGGTACGTCGAGGATGTGTTACTGCTACATCAAAGACGTATAGGATATTTTAGTCTTAGTTTATTGGTCGATTGTATTCATCCATGTATGAAAAGACAAATAATGAGAAACTGGTGTGCAATGCTTGTGAATTTCACAAACTCACTATGAGCTCTTATGTCAGTTGTGGGAAGAAGAGCTCTGATGTGTTTGATTTGATACATTATGATGTATGAGGACTTTGTCCTACTAGTTCTATAAATGTTATCATTATTTTGTTACATTTATTGATTATTTTGCTCGTGTTACCTTGATATATTTGAAGAAATAAAAGAGTGAAGTTGTTGCTTGCTTTAAAGATTTCCACAAAGCAATCCAAATTCAATACGGGGCAGTTGTGTGAAGGCATTGAGATATGATAATGAGACAGAATATATCAACAAAACATTTGAGGACAATCTGTCAGCTCGAGGGATATAACATCAAACCACATGCATATACACAACATCACAGAATGGAGCAGTAAAAAGGAAGAATTGACCTCTTCTAGAGGTATCCGAGCATGATGATATCAATGAATGTCCCACATCACTTATATGAGCAAATTGTGTTGNTTTGATTTTTATATATACAACAACAACTGGTATATCTATACGCAACAATAATACAATGCTCTTAACACTCCAAAATATAGTGGTAGCCTACATAGGTAGATAATGGAAGTTAGCCCAATTACAAAGATCTGATGGATGTGTTCATGCCATTAGTTGGCCAAAGAAAGAAAATAAAATAAGTACATAATAATAAAGCATAAAAATTCTTTCTTTAAATCAAAATTCAGCCAACGCAAGTGTGGAAGTCGAGGGGTTTTAGTCCTCATGCAATATTCTAGCAATATTTCTTTCTCTAGTGGAGTGGCCAGCCCTCTCTTTTCGGATTGATATTCTTGTTTTAGGTAGAACTCAAGTCATCAGCTCACAGGGGCTAATCTCGGCTATAAATGCTTTATTTAATCGCTCTCATATGTGATTTGCAGCCACAACATTGACAAGCTGGCATCTTTTGGTCACATTTTGTTCTCTTCATATGGCGCTATGGATGAAGTTATTTGAACATAAACCTTTTGATCCAAGGGCAGTAATGGGATTTGGAGTACTGAATGGATGCTCTATTGGTCTGTTGAATTTAAGCCTCGGTTTCAATTCCATTGGATTCTACCAGGTGCTTCATCTTCTAGTGTTTTGTTTAATAACCTTAATATCTACATAAGTTTTCTTTTCTGTACAAAATGTTTTGGTTATAAAGATAAACATAACCGTTTAGCGTTGGTCCTTTCCGGATAAAAATTTTAGATTTGTGGCTACTGTAACCTGCCTCTGCTTTTTTAACATATCCAATTGGTCTCAAATTGGAAAGCTTTTAATGTTTTACTGTTAGCAACTTATTATTTCACATGCTTATTCATTTGTTCTATATGCTTGTCTTTGCAATACAGATGACAAAGCTTGCAATTATCCCATGTACTGTTCTGTTAGAGACTCTCTTCTTCAGAAAGAAGTTCAGGTTTGTTTTATACACATTGTGAGGCGGATATTGTTGGATAAAGATTAGTTTGTTTTACAGTCATATACATTTGTTAAGTATTAACTCTTAACAAAGCTGATATCATTGCACACTTGAAATTTATCTCATTCTTTTTCTTGAATATTGAAGATGTGCTGATTCTTGGAGGATGAATAAAATATTCTTACGTGGACAAAATGATCAACATGTTGACGACCATTTTGTAGTTCAAATAAGTGCTACAGCAAGCGTTCTTATATTTTCACCCAGATGTACTCTGGAAACAATGTCTTTGAGTAGAAATTCTTTTGCTTGTTTATTATTGTTAGGGGCATTTTCATACATACCACACAGTTCTTATGTATTTAAATATCTAACACCCAGGCATTCATATTTACATGCATATCATTCAAATCCTTAAGATCTCATCTAGAATATCACCATCATTATCTTTTTGAAAGTGAAATGCACTTGTTATGCATAGGTTTATGACACCAATGTTGGTTATGAGTATATATACCAAACTTTGGGCGGAAGATATATTACATTGTAAATACATAAGAATTGTGTGATATGTATGTAAATTTACGTTATTATTATTATTATTGTTAATTTTAAAAGAAGTTTGATAGTAAATTTTTTTTTTTTTTTGGCATTCTTAATAACGGATGCTAACCTTAAAATGTGATGTGCAATTTGTCGTTACTTTTAGTCATGCCTGCTCTTTGGTTGTCTTAATGTTTGCTTTGTATGTTCATATTTTTCATTTTCTTTCATTAATTACCAATTATGCACCACTCCTGAAATTTCTATTTTCTGGTGCATCTGATCATTTTGTGTGGGAATTATAATGCCTAGATTATATCTCGTGTTCGGTGTGCTGTTCATTTCGTAGCTATTCGAATAACATTTTGGCTCTTTTTATTGGCTTACTGCAGTCGGAGCATCCAATTATCCCTGGTCATCCTTCTTCTTGGTGTTGGAATTGCCACAGTGACGGATCTTCAACTCAATATTCTCGGATCTATCTTGTCGCTGCTTGCAATTGTTACGACATGCGTCGCCCAAATTGTATCCTTTAATGATTTTCAGTTTAACTACTCTACCATAAAGTAAAATTTATTTACAACTTTCCATTTGAAAAAGTTTATATAATTAGATTACATGATAATTAAGGTTTTATTTGTTATGTTGACCTCGACATAAATTTCACGACTCAATGATGTCTAGTATGACATCAAAAAATGAAGATCAAATAGGAGAGCACATAAATCTATGCAACCACACTTCAATTAGCATTGAAGTTATTCAAACATCATTTGATCGTAAAATAAACGGCACTATTGTGTTCGAAACACCGAAAATATTTCAGGTAGGCCACTCAAAGAAAATGAAAGTCGCTAAATATGGCATCCTGCAAAATAAAGTATAATTTCTTGAAGTATTTTTGAGGTTCTTCATACGACCATTGTTTATGAAGCGGATTGCCTTGGTGGCTAAGTGCCAATATATCAAAACGTACACAATTGAAAGAAAATATGCTAAGAATTAGGTATTTCATTTAACATATGTGTTAAATAGGGATTACAATATTTAATAAATAAATCTAATAAAACCCTCTTATTACACATAATTTTCAACACTCTCTCTCAAGATGGACGAAAAATATTCACTAAGCCTTACATAATCTAGCTAACTCCACTGAACTTAGTCCTTTAGTGAGACAATCAGCCACTTGCTCTGCAATAGTTATATGACTCAATTCCAACAATCCATTATTTAGCTTCTCCTTGATGAAGAATCTATCAATCTCCACATGTTTAGTTCTATCATGTCGCACCAGGTCGATATTTGTCGCACCACAACTTCATTTGAGTTCCCTGATCCAATTTGGATTCAACCAACAAGACTTTCAAAAACATCACCTCAGTAACTCCTGATGCCATGGCCTATATTCAGACTATGCTATTGATCTTGCTACAACCGTTTCTTGCTCTTCCACAAAATCAAGTTATCACCTATAAATATGCAGCATTGTGATATGAATTGTCATGCCATTCTTTCTTAATATCAACCCTTTTTTTATTCTTTTCCAATTCGTCCAAACGGCAAGCTCATCCTTTAGGTGCGAATTCCCGCCTAACCTGGTTTTCTCCACTACAATGTCGAACACGCTTGACATGTCGCTCGACGATCTGATCAAGAACAAGAAAAATCTGGCGGCAAACACCGTAATGGGAGGGATGGAGGATCGAGCGGTCTCGGCTCGACCCGCCGGCAGATGAAACGCTTCGGAAACCAGTCTGCCCCTTATTCCCTCGACAAGGCGTCAGAATCAGCATAGCAGCACGATATGCACTCCAATCGGACGCCGACATATCCTTCTCCCGCGAGTAGGGTTTCTTATATGGAGACCGGAAGCAAGATCTATATCTCGAATCTTGATTATGGCGTCTCAAACGAGGACATTAAGGAACTTTTTTTTTTCTGAATTTGGCTATCTAAAGCGTTTCTTTATCCACTATGACGGGAGGGGCAGATCAAAGGGGACAGCTGAAGTTGTCTAAAACGTTTCTTTATCCACTATGACGGGAGGTTCAAGATCTTTGTGCGGTGGTCCGACTGCAGGAGATATGGTGGCGGCGGCGACCTGGAAAGGAGGCTGTGGCGGCGGCCTGGACAGACGGCGGCGACTTGGAGCGATGACCGGCACTGAACGTGAGTGCGTCTCTCGCACAGGAGGTTGAACGCGTCACGTCCCCGCACGGGACAGGAGAGGGATGCGGGATGCTCGTGGGTTTGTCTCCTGCACGGTATGCGGGCAGGACGCATGGGTTGTCTCCTCCACGGGATGCGGGAAGGACGCATGAGGGTTGTCTCCGTAGAAGATAGATAGAGTGGGGAGTAAAGTATTGGATCCTGTGGGAAGGATTGATCTGGAGGTCCCGAAGGTCCTGTTAGGCCTCGTACAGGGAGCTAGTGCCTTGATAAGAACCGTGAATTCAACTCATGCTTTGACGTAGGTGAAGCTAAATCTCTCTCCTATAGTTCTGAAGCTTGATGGACCGACCACTTATCTGAGCTGATCATGTCAGAATTAGGCAGCTCTAGTAGGAAAAAGACTAGAAGAATATCTTACTGAGGACGAGCCAAAAAGTGACGGTGCTGGGAGGGATAAGTGGAGGACCACTCACGCTTTAATTTACATCGAAGGGTGACATTGTCATTTATGTCTGCTTCAGTAAAGGTACTAGAGACACACTTGCTCTTGTCTCTATTTCCACCACAGCATCATCAGAATAGATCATAGATTCTGGTGCTTTTCATCACGTGTCAGTTATTGTTGGTAGGTTTTATTCATATACTTATCCAGCAGTACCAGAGAGCATACAGATTGCTGGTGGTACAACGCGGCCTGTAGTTGGTAAGATTACAGTGACATGTATCAATCATATGACTTTGTCCAATATTTTGCATGCTCATTCTTTTTCAGTAAACCTCTGATCCATTAGTGTCGTCATTCTCCAGTTAAAATACATTGTTTCTTTTGATATTTCTTAGGTGATCCTCCAAGAGAAAGGGACTGGTCGGACACTTGGGACTGAAACGTGGCATAATAGCTCTGGTACTCGGACCGAGAGGGGATGAACTTGGCTCTGACATTCATACTGGAAAGTGTTGTAGTAGAAGAATCTATGAGGTACGTCGAGGATGTGTTACTGCTACATCAAAGACGTATAGGATATTTTAGTCTTAGTTTATTGGTCGATTGTATTCATCCATGTATGAAAAGACAAATAATGAGAAACTGGTGTGCAATGCTTGTGAATTTCACAAACTCACTATGAGCTCTTATGTCAGTTGTGGGAAGAAGAGCTCTGATGTGTTTGATTTGATACATTATGATGTATGAGGACTTTGTCCTACTAGTTCTATAAATGTTATCATTATTTTGTTACATTTATTGATTATTTTGCTCGTGTTACCTTGATATATTTGAAGAAATAAAAGAGTGAAGTTGTTGCTTGCTTTAAAGATTTCCACAAAGCAATCCAAATTCAATACGGGGCAGTTGTGTGAAGGCACCGAGATATGATAATGAGACAGAATATATCAACAAAACATTTGAGGACAATCTGTCAGCTCGAGGGATATAACATCAAACCACATGCATATACACAACATCACAGAATGGAGCAGTAAAAAGGAAGAATTGACCTCTTCTAGAGGTATCCGAGCATGATGATATCAATGAATGTCCCACATCACTTATATGAGCAAATTGTGTTGGCAACCACTCAATTGATTAACAGGATACTCTCAAGAGTGTTGGAATAGAATTCTCCTTGTCAGATGTTGAAAGGAAAACATGATGAAAGCTTTCCATTGAAGGTATTTGGATCTGTATGTTTTGTGAAAGACAACAAATCATTTGTAGGGAAGTTGGATTCCAGAGTTGCGAAATGTGTGTTCGTAGGTTATTCTGCTCTTTAAATAAGTTGTCTGTTGAAGCCTGATTGATAGGAGACTCCTTGTGCGTATGGATGTGTTATTCACAGAATTTGAACCATACTACACTCTGGAGATGAATTCACCCTTCGGTGACTTGTCAGACACTGGAGATATAGGGTAAGAGAGAGTGAGTAATAGTGTTGATGGAGTGGTACAAGTGGGAGAAATGTCATGTCCCATGATGTGGTATGAATCGATTGAAAAGACGAAAATTGAGGATATTACCCTCATAGGTGGTGGGATTCAGGTTGAAAGCGAGTTAAAATGTATACACGGGGGAAGAAGCAAACTTAGGGAACAGAGTTTGTAGTGCAAACAAGTCTCTTGTCACGGTCTTCACCAGCACTTGAGACACTTACACCGTCCACATTTGATTCAAAACTATTAGGTGATATTATTCCTCCTCCATCCACTTCTACCCTCTACATTAAGGAGGACCTACCGCAGCAATGTAGGACATTCTCTTGATCGGTATGAGTGGGAACTTGATGAGTTTTATTTCTTATTCTAACATTTTACCTTTACATGAAACATTCATTGCATCATTGGACTCTGTCTCTATACCTAAGTGTTGACAGGTTGCTAAAGAAGATTCCAAGAGGAAAACAACGATGCATGAAGTGCTTAGAGCTCTCGATAAAAATCAAATATGGGAGATTGTACCACTATCAGCAGGGAAGAAAGCAGTCAGATGCAAGTGGATCTTCATGGTAAAGCAAACTCCATAAGGAAAGGTGGAGAGGTACAAAACACGACTAGTGGCAAAATGGTACAGTCAGACGTATGACATTGACTACAATGAAAATTTTGCACCAGTAACAAAGATGGGCATGACGAGGACACCGACTTCTCTGACAGTGAATGGTGGGGGAGACTCTACCAACTGGATGTGAAGAATAATTTTCTTCACGAGGAGCTATTGGAGGAGGTATATATGGAGATACCACCAGGATTCAATATTTCCCAGATAGTGAGCAAGGTACGTAGGCTCAGAAAGTCACTGCATGACTTGAAGCAGTCTCCTCGAGCCTGGTTTGACAAGTTGAGAATGGTGATGGTTTGCATGAGATATCAGCAGATCAGTGCAAACCACGGTGTTCTTTCGGCAACATGAGGGTCACACTACCATATGTATATGTTGATGACATGGTATCACCGGTGATGATGAGGTAGAGATTGCTTAACCAAAAGTAAGATTGGGTACGCAATTTGAAGTAAAGGATCTAGGACAATACAAATACTTGTTTGGGATTGAAGTGGCTTATGGACCTGAGAGGATGGTCCTATCCTAGAGAAAATATGTACTAAATCTTCTCACGGAGACATCTATGCACGGGTATAAACCTGCAGTCTCTTCAATTGATAAGAAAGTCAAACTCAGTACAGAGGCAAGCGAATCAGTCGATCGTGAGAGGTATCAGAGGTTGGTGGGCCGCCTGATCTATCTGTCGCACTCTCGACCCGATATTTCTTTAACAGTAAGTGTAATAAGCCGCTACATGCATGATCCAAGAAAGGGTCATATGGATGGAATAATGTATCAGATTCTGATGTATCTGAAGAGTGCACCAGCGAAAGGGTTGATATTCAGGAAGAATGAACATGTAGGTATTGATGGCTTTTGTGATCCTGACTGGGCAAGTTGTGTTGATGACATACGATCCACATCAGGATAATGCATATTTGTAGGTGGTGACATGGTCTCGTGGAAGAGCAAGAAACAGTCAATTGTAGCAAGATCAACAACAGAGGCATGATAGTGGGCCATGACATTAGGAGTTACTGAGATGATGTGGCTGAAAGCCTTGTTGGTTCAACTTGAAGTAGATCAGGGAACTCAAATGAAGTTGTGGTGTGACGACAAGTGCAATCAGTAGTTCTAATAACCCAGCGTAACACGATAGAACTAAACATGTGGAGATTGATAGATTCTTCATCAAGGAGAAGTTTACTAATGGATTGTTGGAGCAAATAAGCAGAGGCCTGCTGCTATCACTTGGATATCTGAAGGCAGATTTGGAAATTCAAACAAAATTCCAAAAAGGCTGATTGAAAGGGTCGGTTCAATTGGAAGCTGTCAGGCAGGCGAGACGGTCATGGAAGAGTTAAAGATGTCAAGCAAGTATCTGCTTCAGATCTTGACGCTGACTCAGAGAAGTACCACGCTCAGGCAATGCAGGAGTAGCTGAGCTTCTCTTCATATGCTTGTTATGCTTTTTATCCGGCGGAGATTTGAAGATTAAGCAGTTGCTCTGCTTTCTGCTAATTAGTGGAGCTTCTGTTGTAATCTGTTTGTCGTTAGAATTTTCCATTTGATCCATATTTCTCCTGTTGTGAAATAAGATTTATTAGATTTTTAAGTTAATTTATTTTCTGGCTGTAACGAATCCATGTTTGGCCTTAATACCAAATTGAAAGAAAATAAGGCAAAAGTTAGGTATTTCATTCAGCATAAAATAGGGGTTACAACATTTAACAAATATACCGAATAAAAGCCCCCTATTACCCACAATTCTCATCAAACCCTCTATAACGAACTAGATTGAACATGATGAAAACAACAAATACGCACAAATTAAGCCTAAATTGCCTTGACGACTGTCGAAATTGGTAAAGCAAGTTCTGTTCATAAAATGTACTGCACAAGCTCGTTCTTGCAAGATTCACAGGCACAAATTTTTAGAAATGAGAATGTTTGAAAGAGATGATACAGAAAATTATTGAATTTGACATGAAATAATATATTTTTAATATAAGCATCATGATTATTTTTAAAATAATCCAAAAATCTCTCATTCTTTCAAATCCAGCCGCCCAAATCCATTCCATATCCCAGAATCGCCGCCTGCTTGCTGTACTCGCTCAATCTGTCTGCAATCCAGGACAGAGCGCACGTCTCCCTCTCCTGACTCTTTCAGTTATGAAAACTGCTCAGCTGTCCGATGCAGCTCACTCCCATTTATGGAGAGGGGTGCTAATTTTTGGAATCTGCATGTTATTTAATTTATTTTTTTCTCCTTGAATGCAAGCACAATGGAAAGAATAATTCTTTTAACAGGGTAGCTTTTGGCTGTTTTGTTTTTGTTGTGATTGAAGTTGCACCTTTATGAATTTAGGATCATATAACCTACTCTGCTAAATCTTTCTTCCATTGCATTATTTCACCTGAAAAGGGGTTGCTCTATTTTACATCTCTCAAAAGCAGACTCACAGAGGATAATTTGGTAGTTATTTCTGTAAAATGTAAAACTTTCATATTGGTTTGTGATTTTTAATTTACCAAATGAGATAGAAAAAATATTTTTTAGTTTTTGTCTAAAACCTTAGCTAGCGTTACTCAGATGACCAACACAATTCAGAAGAGGTTCAAAGTTTCATCTACTCAGCTCTTGTATCAATCCTGCCCCTATCAAGCAATAACCCTCTTCATAATTGGTCCTTTTCTTGATGGACTTTTAACTAAACAGAACGTTTTTGCATTCAAGTATACGCCTCAAGTTCTGGTAGGTTAAATAGAATATCTTTTGTAAACAAGAACTCTGAAGCCTACTAAAGCTAGAGGTGTCTCTCACATTTTCATTTATTCGCAGGTCTTTATTGTACTATCTTGCCTAGTATCTGTCTCTGTGAACTTCAGTACTTTTCTTGTTATTGGAAAAACATCACCTGTCACATATCAAGTTTTGGGTCACCTCAAAACTTGCTTAGTTCTAGCATTTGGTTATGTCTTACTCCACGATCCATTTAGCTGGAGGAATATATTTGGAATTTCTGTAGCAGTTGTTGGAATGGTCCTTTATTCTTACCATTGCACCATTGAGAACCAGGAAAAAGCGAATGAAGTGATTATCCAGCTATCGCAGGTATCCAGAACAGTCTTTTCCTTCTATGTTAACTATCTTACGTGTTTCTGTTATTTACTTGTAATATGAAGTAAAACTCAAGCGTAACAAAATCTGCTTCAATGGATTAAATTGTTCGTTCACACTTTGAAGTTGGCCTCAAAATAAAAGTCTCATAATATCGAAACTTTTTTTCTTGAGAAGCTATTAAAAAAAAAAAAAAAACTGTACTTGAATATGGATGCAGGATAGTAGGTGCTAGATGTTATATATTTCTAGCATCTTCTTCATGCATCAGTGATATCCTTTTGACTATTTTAATGCCATGTTTAATTAGGAAATAGGCTATGCTAGTATTGGAAATTTTTCATCAATTAGCAAGTATTAATCATATTAGATTTTCTTAGGATATGTGCATTGACTGTATGCAAATAAACAGTGAAACCATAGTACAATCAGCAACCATGGTACAATCAGCATGATATGTAGTCATAATGATTGTTATTTGCATTTTCTCAATTATTTGGTGCTATTTTTTTATGAATTATTCTGTCACATCTTTTCCGTCCTGCATGCGTCGTTATCTTTTCCTTGTGTAATCCTCTTTATTTGATTCTGATTAAATGATTTTTAATATTCCATTCTGTATTCTTTTCACATGAATTTTGTCTTCTTGTCTTAATGGCGTATCTTTTGCTTTTTTTTACATATGCGCATATCTTCTAAAACTAATTTCTATAGTTTTGTCTTCAACAGAAATACTCATTATCGAACTAACTATAAAAGCCAGTTAAAAAAGGTCCATAGTGTTTGTTTGACCAACATTTGTTGATATTTCTTTGATTTACCTTAACCCAATAATAATTATAAAAAAAAAACTGCAGACATGTCTATTGGGAACTAATTTGGCATTGGTTTCATTTGAATTTTGTAAATCCTTGTGAACATCTTGTAGCCATATGAATTTTGGTCTTTCTTGCTCCAATATTATTTTGCCCTCCAATAAATGTACAACTTAACAAATGAATCACTTTTCTTGTTCTAATTTGCCTTTCTCATCATTATGTTTCTGACAGGCAAAAGAAAGCGAGCTCGACCTTCTTCTTGGTGTAGAAAATGGAGCAAATTTGTCTAGGGATGGCGCATCTCCTTGGAGCTCAAACAAAGATCTGCATGCTTGAGTTCTTCCCCCCATCTTTTTTTTTCTTTCCAGTTCTAATTTGATCACAGTGATGTCAAATGCATCTCCGGTAAACTTGCTTCCTCAATTCCGAAATCTGTTCCCTTCAAAGTTGGGAGTCAGATGATTGTTTTTGTTTTGTTTAGGGTTTTTTTTTAAAAAACAAAAATTTAAATGAGGATTTACACACGCGCCACTCAATTCATTTGTATTTACATATTTACCACTTAAAACTTCAACTTTGACATATATGCCACTCATGATGAAAAGCTGTATTTCATTGTTTAGAAGTCAAAATAATGAAATTATTGATGTGATATGAAAAATTTTGTTGGCATAACTATAAAAAAACAAAGTTTTGTAGTTATGTATGTAAATACATAAAAATTGGGTGGTATGTATGTAAATGTTCCTTTTCTTTAATAACTACATGTTTACTGTAATTAGACTTTGGTTGATCTCAATTAGCCGTGTGTCGTAAATAAGTAAAAATTCTCTTTTTGGGCCTTCCAAGGTTGGTTGTAGTTCTGCAGTTTATAAACATTTTGTAACAATGCTAATGGAGTCTTCATTAGAGAAGGTACAAAAAAAAAATTGCATTAGGTTTTCTTAAAGTAATGTCTCTACATGATAAATTTGAATGAGTTTTTCTTCACAGACCACCTGAAACTTGCTATTTACAATTTAACTACCTTCTTCATCCATTTTTCAAATTCTCACTCAAATATCAAAATTCATGCTGAAACTTCAACCAATATTTTTCATTTTTATCAAATTCTCAATATTTTGATCATTGCACAGGTAAATATATTGGTTTGGTAGTTCAAAATAATCAACTTGGTGTTTAA
Source organism: Phalaenopsis aphrodite (assembly GCA_003013225.1). Classification (NCBI taxonomy): domain Eukaryota; kingdom Viridiplantae; phylum Streptophyta; class Magnoliopsida; order Asparagales; family Orchidaceae; genus Phalaenopsis; species Phalaenopsis aphrodite. Next base: position 2,207,904 of record NEWO01000046.1, read on the forward strand.
TTTGTAAATATCAAAGTTTCGGGTGCTCTGCATGTAATTATCCCAAAATTAAATGCATGCATATTTTGGACAATAAGATGATATTTAGTTTTTGTCAGCAAAGAAATATACAATATAAGCCGTTGTTTAATATTTTCGTTGAATGTCTTCTATTTTCGAGCTTTTATTTTTTATATTATAATTTGTATATTTTATGCCCCGATCAAAATATTATGGTACAATTTTTTTTTCTATAATATAACATTGAGGGTCCGATTGGGGCAGTTTATTTGATGCGGTTGCGTTTTGAAAATGTATTTGGACTATTTGAGTAAACTACGTTTTGACAGTTTATGTGTTTTGAAAACGTTAAAAGCAGTGTTTTTACTCTTCACCTATTTAGGCACATTGACAGTTTTTGGACAACGGTCTGGCGTTTTAAAAAAATTAAAAATTTGTAATAGTTACCACACCTAGCTTATCAGTATATTATTTAATTAGCTGCAGCTGACCCGAACAGACCCTAAGTTAGAATTAATCTAGATTTTTAGCATGTTAATTGCAAATTTACGAATAATTTATACAGTGGAGAAATTTATGATATTATTAGGATGATAAAAATTTTCTTAATTATTATAAATATTTTAGTACATGATTAAGACAATAATATGCCTTCATCCTATTAAGTGGGGTTGGTTACATGAATCTTTTTTTCTCTATTGTGCCCAATTGAGTGTTATATTTTAATTTAATTCTAATAAATTAAGAGCATTTTTTATATAACATGCTTCTGTCTTTTATGGTCTATCTTGACCTTTTTAACATAAGTAGAATCTAAAAAGTTGACTCTCCTAAATAAATAATCTGATGGTCGGCATTTAGTGTGACCATATCATCTAAGGCGACTCTCTCTAATTTTATTTGCCATGGTGCTACACGGGCCTTTAACGAATATATTTGTTTCACATTTTGTCTTTTAAGTGTAAAACCACTCAAACAACCAAGCATTCTCACCTTAGCAAGACTTTAATTTTATGTTTCTCTTTTATAGGCTAACATTCTGTACCATAAATCATTACAAGTCTCACCACCATCTTATAAAAACTTCTTTTGAATGGTATTTTTTTATCACATAATATACTTGATGCATTCCTCTAGTTCAACCATCCAACTTGAATTCTACTAATAAGAACTCGAGATATCTAAAATGATCGCTCTTTTTAATGATTGGATCACTCGTTGTTACAACATCGCCACTAAATTTACTACTTCTAAAATTATATTTCATTTATTCGGTTTTAAAATTACTAAACTAAAGCGTTTAGACTCTAAAGTCGATCACCATGATTCAAGTTTTTCATGTACTCTTTCTTCAATCTTATCCACAAGAAGCATATAATTCGCGAAAAGCATACACTTAAATATACAGTAAAAACAACCATAATTAAAAGCAAAAGGATATGAGTTTAAAGATGATTCCTGATGTAATCTAAGTGAAGAAGAAAAAAAAACCTTGGTTGATCCTCGTTTTTGCTCAAACACACGTAAGAACTCTAGTATACGTATCTTTTAAAATAAAATTCATATCAACATATTTCTTCTCTAGAGCTTTCCCAAGAACTTCTCTTGAGTTCTAATCAGAAGATTTTTCAAAACAAAAAAATATATATATGTATATCCTCCTTATTCTTTTTGTACTTCTCTATCAGACCTCTCAATAAATGTATAATTTCCACAGTAGATTTATACGTCAAATCAAAATTAGATTTGAGAAATATTTTTATCAGTTTTAAGCTATATTTAATTACTCTCTCCCACTATTTTAATATATAACACATTAACTTAATTGTTTTTTAATTTGCACACTCTTGTGCATCTCATTTATTCTTAAAAATAAAGACCAAAAACTCTTCCTTAACTCATTAAATATTTTTTTAGTTTTTTAAATAATATTAAAATATTTAGTAAACCAAGAAATTATGAAATCTTTTAATCATTTTCACACTTCTACTGGTTATCAAGTCTAACTTAATTATTTTTCACCTTTTTATTTTTTTTAAAGCTTCATCGACTTCTATTTTTCTAATTTGAC